>SNQJ01S0069891.1:3523-15467 GCA_010110895.2 Picea sitchensis | reverse complement strand
GGATTTTCTGGAGGCTTATTTGGTGTAGAAGTTCCCTTTTTTGGTGGCATGTTGGCCAAGTATCACTTTTGAACCTTGATTTTGAGGTGGTTCTGCTAGACAATATTTCTTCTATTGTATCTCCCAAATTTTGGCCCTTCTGGGTATGAAACTTTATTTTATGTAGTTCTCTAATATTTCTTCTCTGCAATTCTATAGGTCTGATCAAAATTGGATGTGCCAAGTGGAATTTATGGTAACTTCCCCACAACTTGCCAATTTTTGGCCTTTCCAGGATATCTCACTTGTATAGCGTGCCCCGCACAAAATAATTGATATAAAATTATGAAAATCATACCAAAAATACTACAAACTATCCAAGATCCAATGAAACCAGTCCCACTCAATTTGGATACTCTAGGAAGAAGTTATAATTGTTTTACCTGAAACACCTTCTTGAGACTAGTCAATAGGACTAGTCAAATACCCTATCTTACACAGGGTGTATCTACAAATTTAAGATGACCCAGAAACTGAATTTTTTACCACAGATACCTTACTAATTTCTATAAATATCCTCTGGAGTTCAGGGTCTAAAACATTACATAAACGTTTTTATAGTGAAAATTCTGCAATGACTCAATTCAGGATGATTCTAGAACCCTATCTTGTATAGGTTATATCTCCGAAAGTACAAGGCCTCAGGAGCTGAATTTTGAACCCAATGTACCTTGATCCATCTACTAAATATCCACCAAGTCATTCCTTCTAAAACATTGTAAGAGAAAGTTATAGAGAAAATGCCAAGGTATCTCAGATGTAGCAGCGAAACCCCAAGACCTTGAGCTCTGATACCATATGTTAAGAACCAAATATCAATATAGCATAGAAAAACCTTAGAAAAGGTACTCCACACCTTGAAAAAGAGATAATTTCAGATAATAATCTTCTTCAAGGGGGCAACCTCCTTTTACCCCACTTAAATGTTCAAGTACAAGATGATTCAAAATGAAAATGTCTCTTGGTATATATAGGAGACTAGGAGGTATAATTACAACTAATGGCCTAAAGCCGACAAAAATAAAATAGCAGTACTAATATAATATGCCCCAATTAAGGGGTAATGAGCCAATATTAGGGCTTAACAATACAGGAAGAAAAAAAGGATTCAATGGAATAGTTTCACGAAGAAGAAGCACAAGATGAATAAGTAGTAGAAGGGGAAGATGAAGAAGACCAGTTAGAAGTAGAAGAGAAAAAACAACAATATATTCAAGTACCTCCAAAGAAACCTATCAAGCGAAGACATAAGAATCATCCATAAAATCATATCATTAGGAACAAAGATGCAGGAGTTGAGACTAGAATAAAAATTCGTTCACCAGAACAACTGCACCTAGCACTCTTATCTACAACTGAGCCAAGCAATTTTGAAGAATCTAGCAAGGATGAATTCTAAATAAAATCCATGAATGAAGAGTTGGATCAGATAGAGAAGAATGACACTTGGGAATTGGTTCCAATGCCAAGGTACAATAATGTGATCGACACGAAGTGGGTCTTCAGAAAAAAATTGAATGAAGATGGAAAGGTTACCAAGAACAAATCTAGATTGGTATGTAAAGGATAAGATCAGGTTGAAGGTATCAAATTTGAAAATACATTTTCCCCATTTGTCAGAATGGAAGTGATCAGATTGATCCTATCTTATGCATGCTACAAGAGTATTAAAGTGTATCAAATGGACGTGAAATCAGCTTTCATAAATGGGGATCTAGAAGAAGAAGTCTACATTGAGAAACCAAAAGGATTTTAGCTGTCAGAGAATGAAAAATATGCTTGCAGGTTGAAGAAGGCCTTGTATGGTCTCAAACAGGCTCCCAGAGCATGGTATTCCAAATTGGACAAATATTTGTAGCATAAAGGGTTCAGGAAAGAAAACACAGACAACAACCGCTACATCAAGGTAAATCAAGATAATATTTTGTTAATTGAAGTTTATGTTGATGATATTATTTTTGGAAGTGATGATGATAGTATGAGCCAAAATATTTCAAAGGATATGCAAAATGAATTTGAAATGCCATTACTTGGAGAATTATCCTTCTTTTTGGGTCTTCAAATATGTCAAAGAAACCAAGGTATTTTTATTTCTCAAACCAAGTATATCAGAGAAATAATAAAGAGGTTTGGAATGGAAGATTGCAAACTTGTCAATACTCCTATGCAAACCAGTTGTAAGTTAAGTAAAGATGATGATTCAAAGTCTACAGATTAGAGCCAGTACAAGTCAATGATTGGTAACTTACTTTATGTGACAGAATCTAGACCAGATGTAATGTAGGCAGTTGGACAGGGGGCACGTTTTCAAGCAACACCAAAGGAATCACATGTTATAGCAGTAAAGAGGATATTCAGATATCTCAAGGGTACAAAATAGTTTGGATTATGGTATCCCAAAGGAAAGGATCTATCACTTATTGCCTACACAGATGTAGATTGGGCAGGTTGCATTGGTGACCATAGAAGTACAATTGGAGTATCATTCTACTTGGGTGAGTGTTTGGTATCATGGCTAAGAAATAAATAGTCATCTGTATCATTGTCTGCAGCCAAAGCAGAGTATATTGCAGCAGCAGCATGTTGTACACAGTGTCTATGGATGAAACAAACATTGACAGATATACAGGTTGAGTATAATGATCCCATTACAATATATTGTGATAATACAAGCGCCATTAGTATCTCAAAGAATACAGTAATGCACTCCAAGATAAAGCACATTCCAATCAAGTATCATTTTATAGGGAACAAGTTGCAGAGAAGAGAATTTGCGTTGAGTATGTTGGCACCAAAGAATAGATTGCATACATCTTTACAAAAATGCTTCCAATGGAAGCATTTGAGTATCTTCATCATAAACTTGGCATAGTTTCTACCCCACAATGAATTTTGAATGATATTCTTATGTGTCTTAGATTTACATGAGGAAGCACCATAAAGAGGACAGTTCAGTTTGGGGGAGCAATTTCAGGATGATTCCAATCAAGGGGAGCATCCCCAAGGACAGTTCAGTTAGGGGGAGCATCCCTGACAGGAATTCACCTTTACCATTGATTTCAAAGGGGGGGATATTTATCAGATGCATTGATAGAGAGTTAGATGCTTGGAGCAAGAGAACAGAGGCATGTTTCCAAAGGGAGAGATGGTCACAGGGGGATCATGAGTGATATGAATTAAGTATTGCATCAGAGTGTTACCATCAATGCCAAAGGGGGATAATGTTTATTAATTGGGTTGGTTTTCATTAATGTCAACCCTTGAAGCAAGTCTGGTAGAAAATTTTGGTAGCCCCAATAGTATGGTTAAGGGAATCAATATTGTTTGAGGTATAAAGGTATGAATATTAGTGTATTTGCAGGTAAGACTCTTCTATATGGATATTACATGTAATGCAATTTCTGGTTATATGTGGAACGCGACATAACTCCTCATGGTTAGATATTTATGGCCTTGTGAAGTTGGATAACCCTCATGAGTTATATAGAATCCCCTAGAATAATTCAATTTATTCTAGAAGCTCCTAGAAGAAGTTTACTAGTCAAAGTGGTTGTAACTAGGAGTTAATCATGAGTTAAGTTGTTGCAAAAAGAAAATAATTAAAAATAACTTAGTTGCAACTAGAAATGGTGAGTTTACTATTTGTGGATAAAGTGGTTCTAAGTGGACAAGTGGTTAGAAGTGGGTTAGCCCTAAAAGAAGGAAGTTGGGTTAAATTAGTTAGAAGGTAACCCCTTGAGGAATCTACTTTGAGAGTATGAATAAGAGAGAAAGGGTCTCCTATTTTCACCTATTGAGAAAATTGAATATATATTATTGTGTAAGGTTTATTGCAGGTACTCATTGATACAACTGAAGTTACACAAGTCTAAGGTAGAAAGAAGGGTTGATGGTGAAAGTTTCGAAGTTGTAGAAATACTGACAAAACCCTGGTTTTTTAGGTGTATGCAGACTACAGTGGAAGAGGTCGTGTACGTACGCGGGCTGGCAGTATAAAAGGGTGCGTATAGTTGAAAAGACATGAAATCTTGAGTTGTTGAGGATATCAGGTTCTCATATTCTGAAATCAAGCTCCCAAGAAGGTCTACAGTGATCAAGTACAACAGATCTATCTACAGGTTCAAAAGGTATGTCTTATTTCTATGAGTGGTTGGATATTGTTGTCTACATGAGATATGGTTATGGGGGTTTGAGGATTTTCCCTAGATAGGCTATTGGTTGTATGGAACTTATTGTATAAGTCAGATCTACAAAAATATAGTGTTGGTATATCTGATATTTATCATTGGTACATTTTGTTAGTGTTGAGGGATTTTACGGTACATGATTGAGGGATTTTGGTTGTGAAGTGGTTGTGAATTTTTTTGTGAAGTTTGAGGTTGCATATCAGTGAGGGTTTGATTTCTAGTTCATGTGAAGGTTATTACACTTGATAATGATTGTATACACATGTATGGCACATGACTAGAGAGATATAGATGCACTTGGTTAAGGGATATGTATGATGATGCATGCATAGGGAACAACTACATAGTGGACACAATGACAAGTTGCAGGTTGATTTGACAGAGACAGAAAAGTGTCTGATTTTTAGAAAAAGTGAAAACCCTATATTTATGAAGGTGTACACAGGTTGCAGTATAGACATGCCATCTGCATACATAGGTTGCAGTATAGACAGGGCGCGTAAATACGCGAGCTGCAACATATATGATCCAGATTTATAGTAGAACAAAATGACTACAGATTATTAACAGTTGCTTAACACAAAATAACAGAGATACAGTAAAATTGGTTTTCTTTTCAATAAGGAAATAAACTGAAACTATAAAATGCAGCGGAAACAAGCTTGTTGGAATGGTGGCGGCTTATCTCTAAGAAGAGATGTGACGGTTGCGCTCATTCACAAGAAGATGATTACAATGAGGCTCTGAAGGCCTTTTTACAATAAACAGGAATTCCAAAAACCCTAGACATCCAAAAACCTAACCCTATGAGATGAAGCACCAAAAGTCATGTGGGCCCCGTCTGGGTAAGTTAGTACATCAACTTCCCAGGGTTGTAACTTTTGCATGCGATCTCCATTTTAGGCATATGATAGCCCGTTGGAAAGGTATCGTCGAGGAGATTCATTTTGGGGTCTCAATCATGCCTTCAGTAATAATTGAGAAGCTTGATCCGTAAAAACCTTCATTTAGTCCCTCAAAATGGCCCCGGAAGTTAAAACTGCTAAAAATAGTAAATTGCCAAAATTGCTAAAAAATTGTTTTGAGCCAGTTGGAAAAGGTGGGTGGCCACCGATATCCACCTGGATCAATCCTCCATCCTTAGGAAGAAATGGTCTCCATTGTGTTGAGTTCCCCCGTCAGATAAGTAAATTTCTATTGAATTTGGCCCAGGGTGAGCCACTTGCCTTGGTGCAGGAGTTGCCCTGCTTGATGACTCGATAAAGTTGGATCATTTGTTGTCAAGAGCCCTTGATTAGTGTGTCCACAATATAATTGTTGGATGCATGTTGTATGCATTCGAGGTTGAGATATGTTGGTGTCATTTTTTCTGCTATGTCTGAGGTGTCCAATAATGGTGGGAAATAAGGGCGAAGGAGATCCACGTTGAAC
The DNA here is from genome assembly GCA_010110895.2 of Picea sitchensis. NCBI lineage: Eukaryota > Viridiplantae > Streptophyta > Pinopsida > Pinales > Pinaceae > Picea > Picea sitchensis. The sequence goes on along the minus strand of SNQJ01S0069891.1, from coordinate 9,810 downwards.
ACTGGGTGCAGGCCAAGGAAAGGAGTAATGTTGAGCTCAAAATAATTATCCCCCATGGCCTTGGTGATGGTGTATGGCCCATAATGGAGTGGGTGAATATTTTGATGGGGTCATGCAAGTCATTCTTTATGAAAGTGCAACCAAACTTTGTCGCCCACCTAAAACCTATGTGGCACCCGATGTTGATCATGGCGCTACTTGTACTTGTCATTGGACTTTTGTAGGGTATCATGAACCTGTTGGCATATGTGCTAGATCCGCTCAATGAACCGGTTGACTTTGTCAGCTTCAGTTGGAGCAGGAGATGAGTTGATCAAGGTGACCGCAAGGGGAAGTGAAACATCTATGGGACCCAATGGTTGGAATCCCAACCCCAACTGAAAGGGGTTGTGGCCAGTTGAGTTATACAGGGCTCAGTTGTAGCTATGTTGGACATAGGGAAGGCTCTCATCCCATGTGTGAGGGTTCTTTGAATTATACATGTGAAGGATATGCACAATCATTCGATTTAAGACCTCGGTTTGGCCATCTGTCTGGGGGTGGAAGGTCATGGATATGGTGAGATTGGTGTCCAACAAAGACCAGAGGCTCAACTAGAATGTGCTAAGAAATTGACTATCTCGATCTGAGACAATGGTTTGTGGGATTCCAAAATGTACCCAGACTCGTTCAAAGAAGATCTTGGCAGTGGACTTGATTGTGATGTTCTTCTTGCAGGCAACCAGAATCGCCATCTTAGAAAAGCGATCAAAAACCACAAAAACACAGTCATTTCCTCGCTTGGTGGATGGGAGGCCTGACATGTAGTCCATTGAGATGGATTCCCATGGCCTGTCAGGAGTAGGAAGAGGGGTGTACATACCATGTTTCTTAGTGGTCATTTTGGCAATAGCGTAGGCAGTGCAAGACCTGATATACTTGTTGACCTCTTGTCGAAGTTTCGGCCAATAGAAATGTTTCTGTAGCATTGTCACTATATTTTCAACATCGAAGTGTCCTGCCATCCGACTGTAGTGGGCTTCCCAAATCAGTTTTTCTCGCTCACTTGATAGAACATAGATATGGCCCAGATGACACAACAACCCATCTTGAAGATGGAAATTATCGACAACTACATTTGCACCACACATTTGGTAGGTGGTGGCGAAGTCTGGATCTATCTCATAGAGTTGGGGCCATCTAGAGGTCTCATTGTCGCAGGAGTCTAGCATTGTGGTGAGTGTCGTGACTGGCGGTCTGCTGAGGCAATCAGCGACGTGATTGGTAATTCATTTTTTATACTTGATGTTGAGGTGGAATTGCTGCAAGTATGTGGACCAATTTTGATGGCGATCATTCTGCAATTTTCCTTATGTCTACATGAACTACAGTGGCTTATGATCAGTGTGAATGATTGTCTCCTTCCCAAGAATGTAATGTCTCCATTGGCAGTGGGCTTGCACAATGGAGTACATTTCTTTGTCATAAGTATGGTAATTACGGACAACATCTAATAATGTCTCACTATGATAGGCCACGGGGTGGTCGTGATGAGTGAGAATGGTGCCCACCACATATTCTGAAGCATATGTATCGATCTCAAATGGTTGTTGCAGGTCTAGTAGTGAAAGTACTAGGGATGAGCACAAGTGTTGCTTCAAATCATTGAACGCTTGTTGTTGGGACCGGCCCCATGCAAATTCCACCTTACCACCACCCCTGGTTATTTGGTTGAAGGCCCATGAAATATGTGAGAATCCCAACATGAACTTGCGGTATAAATTGGCAAGGCCCAAGAAGCTCTGAAGCTTAGTGAGTGTGGTTGGGGATGGCTAGTCACGGATGACTTGGATATTGGTTGGATCCACATGTACGTCATGTTGATCAATTAGGTAGCCCAGGAAATGGACCATGTCCATGTCGAAGGAGCATTTTTCCAAGTTGGCATATAGCTTGTGTTGTCGTAGGGTGTGTAGAACATGTTGACTATGTTGCAAGTGTTCGGCCCAAGTCTTGTTGTAAATGAGAGTGTCATCCAAATACACCACTACAAAAGTATTGGTGAATGGTTGTAGGATATCATCCATCATCCTCATGATAGTGGTTGGAGCATTTGTCAAACCAAAGGGCATGACCAACCATTCAAAAAGGCCTTCCTTTGACTTGAAGGCGGTTTTCCATACATCTATCTGTTCTATCAGGACCTGGTGGTAGCCAGACTTCATATCAATCTTACTGAAGTATTTGGCCCCTGTGAGTTGATCAAAGAGGTCTTCAATTCGAGGAATCGGGTACCAGTTTATGACTATGATTTTATTCAGAGCCCGGTAATCAATGCAGAGTCATCGGGTTCCATATTTTGTCTGTACCAACACGATTGGGCTCCCGCAAGGTGATAAGATGGGACGAATGTACCCCTTCTGGGGAAGTTCTTGGATCTTTCGCTTGATCTCCTCATTCTCTAATAGAGAGAAGTGACAGACTGGCCCATTGGGAAATAATGCATTGGGGGTCAGATCGATGGGGTGCTTGAGGTGGCAATGTAGAGGTACCTCGGTAGGTGAGGAGAATATATCTTAGTATTCTTCCATGACCTTATCTACTTGCTTCTACTATGTGGAGAGGTCGCTCGCAGAGACCCTGGATGTGGTTGTGATCTTTCGCTTATTCTGAGAGCGAATCATGAAGAAGAAAAACTTCCCCATCTGAGAGATGACCTTCCTACATTTCTTAATAGAGATCAAGGAAATAACACTAGGTGGGACTACCTCGGGTATCCTGTACAATTTCCTGTTCAAAGTAATAATAACATTATGGGGCCTAGACTCATATACAGCATGACATTTCCATAAATAAGGTTGGTCCAAAAGAACATCACAAACTTCGAGAGGAGAAACATCACACAATACATCGTCTTTGGAGGGCTTGATGTCGTATGACAGTCGGTATTGTTGGCTGATGCAGAGATTGCTTCCTTAGTGGAGCCATCCAATGGTGTAGGGTTGTGGGTACGGCGTTGTCGGTAGGGCCAGCCACTTGACAACATCTGCTAAGATGAGGTTATTTTGGATACCGCTATCAACGATGAAGTGTAGTGGGGTGCATTTTACCCACATCTGTGAATGGAAGAGGTGTTCTCCTTCTTCTGGCTCGTCTAGTTCACCAAGCTGGATCTTGGTGGTTGCAACGTTGGCACTAGGTTCTGCATCAATGGTTTCTCTTCCCCTTTATGGTTCTAGCTTAGATTATGAACCCACATATGATTAAGAGGCTTTCACTTCGGCCACGAGCGACTGCTTTGAGCGGTAGTCAACAGTGTTATGCCAATGGCTCTTATGGAAGTCACACCACTTCCCGGTATCTTTCTTTGTCTTTTCGGTGTCCTTCTTTGCTTGCGTCTTGGACTAGTTGTTCTGATACTGTCCATATTTTCTCTGTCCTTTGTTTTTTGGTTTGGGGTCGCCCTTTCCTGGATTTTTTTGTGAGGGGTTCCCAGGCCCAAATTGTCGCGTCTTTTGTTTGAGATTCTGCTCGATTTTGACGGCATATCGGTAGGTCGCACCCAAGGATGAGATGTCCAGAAATTCCATTTCAGTCTGGATGTGTCTATGTGGAGCACCACGATACTTGAGCACAAGATGTCACTCTGAATCTTTGATACCCATATTGGTGCGCAAGGTATGAAAGATATTTTTGAAATTTGGCACGTCTTGGTCTCTTTCTTGCCGCAGTGTGGTCCATTTGGTATACAAGTCATCATAACCTCCGATAGGGTAGTATTGTTCCTTAATAGCATCCTTGAAGGATTCCCAGGTGGTCATGACTGTAAATAATGAGGGTTCCTATGTTTCCTTTTTCTCACAGAAAGTTTCCCACCAATCTTTGACATGGGGAACAGCTTTGAGGAGCGCAAAAGTAATATTTTCTCTATTCAAAAAGTTATTGATAGAAAAATACCCTTCTAGTAGATTCAACCACGTGTCTACAACATCTGTATCTATATGACCTTCAAATATAGGAATATCAAAGTTTATTTGTACTTTGGAGGGGGCGGCACCTCCGCTCGAAGAATATGTGTCACATGTTGGTAGCCGCTAAAGGATTTGTGTGAAACTATCCATCATCTCGTTCATTTGTTGTGTGAGGGCTTCCTCAATCAACAATTTGAAAGGATATCTTGTCCCATCATATTTATTTTCTCCTTCCATGAGAGGTCGCTTGGGTGTGTGAGAGATTTTGTCCTCAAGAGAAACAAGCTCGAGACCAACTCTTTGTACTCTGACCTCGTTGGGGACATGCATTAAGACGACAAGGAGAAGACCACTCTGATACCACTGATCTGGATTTTATGAGAAGAACGAAATGAATACATATTATTAACAGTTTCTTAACACAAAATAACAGAGATACAGTAAAACTGGTTTTCTATTCAATAAGGAAATAAGTTGAAACTGTAAAATGCAACGGAAATAAGCTTGTTGGAATGGTGGCGACTTATCTCTGAGAAGAGATGTGATGGTTGCATTCATTCGTAAGAAGATGATTACAATGAGGCTCTGAAGGCCTTTTTACAATAAATAGGAATGTCAAAAACCCTAGACATCCAAAAACCTAACCCTAGGAGATGAAGTGCCAAAAGTCATGTGGGTCTCATCTGGGTAAGTTAGTACATCAACTTCCCGGGATCGTAACTTTTGCATACGATCTTTGTTTTAGGTGTATGATAGCCCGTTGGAAAGGTATTGTCGAGGAGATTCATTTTGGGGGCTCAATAATGCCTTTAGATATCATTGAGAATATCTATCCCGAAAAACCTTCATTTAGGCCCTCAAAACGGCCCCAGAAGTTAAAACTGCTAAAAATAGTAAATTGCCAAAATTGCCAAAAAATTGTTTTGAGCCAGTTGGAAATGGTGGGTGGAAATCAATATCCACCTGGATCAATATACAGGTCACGTACATGTTGGTATTTTTTGGTACATGATGAATTCTAGTACACGATTTATTACAAGCTATTGGTACAGGTTGGTTACAGGTTGTTGGCACATATTGGTATAGGTTTATTGTGGTATATCTCATAGGGATAGTGTGGTAGTGGTTTCATAATTTAACACTTATATTTTAGGGTGGTTGGATGGGGCAAGGATAGGTTGTTGTAGCCACATTTCGGTTGTATCTGGAGAACATAGGGGGTTGTATCCTCCTTTGGTTTTAGCCAGAGAATTAGGGAGTTGGATATTCCCTCAGGTTGTAGCCTGAAAATATAGGGGGTTGTAACCTCCTTCTGGTTGTAGCTGGAAAACAAAGGAAGTTGGTGCTTCCAATGAATGTAATTCTTAAAGACATATAAGAAAAATCATTCTGTGGTTTTCTCCCGCATTGTGTTTCCACGTAAAAATACTGATGTATTGTGTATGTGTATTATTGATCATTGTCCTTGGCTCATTTATTATGCACTTGTTGAATGATAATGGTAAATTGATCATAAAGATAAACAACACTTATTTACTATGGTTAAAAATGACTAAAAATATCTATTACTTATTCACCCCCCCTCTCAGTAATCCAACAGTCGACACGACTCCACATGAGGTATGGTTGGGTAAGAAACCTTCGGTTTCACATCTCAAAGTATTTGGTTGTGATGCATTTGTGCATGTTCCAAAGGAAAAGAGGAGCATGCTCGATAAGAAGGTAGTCAAATGTATTTTCATTGGATATAAAGAAGGAATGAAATGATATAAGCTTTGGGATCATGCATCAAGGAGAACAGTATACAGTCGAGATGTGGTATTCAGATAAGTCAAAGGTAAGTCCGAGCCTGAGGAAATTGCTCAGACTGAGAATAATCCTGAGACGGTGCGGTTTGAACTTGTTAGCACTATGTAAATTTCCTAGAGGTTGAAAAAGAAGAAATCTACAAAGGTAACCTTAACCAACCACTTTTAAAGTTGGGATCTAGCCCTTCCAGCTTCAGAGAGGGATCTCTCTATAAGATTTAGCTTTGCTTGAAAGATATTAGGCTAGGTAAAGGCACAAGTTTTGTTTTGTTGTAAAAGGTTTTTAAAGTTGGTTGAGACAAATTACACATCCATTGGGCTATGGGGTATGTAATTGATAAAATCCGAGGTATAACCAGAAACGCTGAAGAGATCTTTCACAAGGTGAGATAACAAGCTCACTGGATCTTTAATAATTTATGTGATGGACAGAAGAAAAGATAAGGAAAATAACCCAATTAACAAGCACTTAAGAATCTCTTAATTGAAGATATTTAGAAGATGAACATTAAAATCTATAGAATCGGAA
>SNQJ01S0069890.1:143580-155349 GCA_010110895.2 Picea sitchensis | reverse complement strand
GCCACCGTACCCCACTACCCTGTCAACACATCACACTCCAGTACCCTGTCACACATCACACTCCTATCCATCTGTTGGCCAATCAATGCTACTCCCTGTGACCGTTAACCATCCAACTCACCACCTGCTCCATAACGAACACCTCCCTACACCATTTAACTCCGTTCTTTCACCATTCCCACACCTTTCACCGATCCAGACACAGTTGACACAACCGTTTCCTGTTGGCAAGATAACCACCCCCAGATACACCGTTGACAAGTGCCATTAAACCTGGTAACCACAGTCAACACCATTTTTCATGTTCAAATATCTGTTTAATTATGGTGCCCAAATATAAATCCATTGAAACAGAAGAAAATCCCTTCCTTCCTCCTCCCATCAACTTGGATCACGTCCCCCTGGCCGATAAAGATTACCGAATTGCAGAGCCAAAGTGTGAATTTGATTTCTTCGAATTACACTTTTGGATCAAGGATATATTCCTAGACCAGAGTGACGAGAACAAACTCTGGGAATCTAATCTCCCACTATACATGTTTCCCTAGACCTATCATTTCCATGAGTTCGCCCTGAAGTGTCAAGCTGACTACCTTCTGGACAAAGGGCCATTGTGTCTTCGTCTGGTGAAACTCTGTTCACCATCACCCATGAAACAATAAACCAAATGCTGCAGATACCCAAAACTGATTCTTCCACCCCTTTCTCCATTGAAATTCTGACCGAACTATATCATAAACTTTCCTTCCCTCAGAGAGCCCATATTTTAAAAATCTTCTTACCAAAAGACGCACAGTTTCCTAAAAATAATCCCCCATATCCTTCTTCCATCTTCTCAGTCAAAGTCAACCAAATCATTTCTTCCCTATGTTGCCTGCTAGGATATTATTCTGATGAATGGGTAGATGAACCCATTTTGGGTTTTCTGTTCATGTTCTCCACAGAAGAAAAGGCTACAACTCAATTTGATTATAGTTAGTTTCTAGTTGACATTATCCATGAACAACTTTTCAAGTTCTCCACAGAGGGAATGTTTAGGTACTCCTTAGTGCTGGTGTACCTTTTCCTCTTCTTCTAGGCAAACATATTCTCCTTCACCCTCCAGAGGATGGATCAAAACGGAAATCCTCAATCGGTAACCTATTGAACATCACTAGTGAGGAAGAACTCATCCGAGTTCAACTTCAAATAGTTCATTGACCAATTTTACCATCCAATTGAGTGCATGTTCATGAACAGAATGGAACCAAGGATAAATGAGGAGGTCCAGAGGATTCTTCACCTATCGACCAACTCTGATGACATCCAGTTTGTGTCTTTCAAGAAGACAAAACAACTCATGATCAAGATCCAAATTGGTTCTTTCATATGCAATAACAGAGCTGCAGGGAAAGAAACCAACAATGTTTTAAAGGAAATGCATTTCGGCCTAAGCTTCGCATGACATTATGACCCTTGTTGCATTATAGAAGAAACCATGCTTAAAAATAAGATCTCTCCTTATGCTCACGTACCAAATCCTGAGATTGAAAAGTTCATGAATCAGATAGAGTGGCAGGAAAATAATTTACTAGAGACAAAAGATCATCCTTCACCTACCAACATTTCACATACCAGCACTCCTTAGGTGCAAACAAAAAAACGAGCCAGGAAAGATACCTCACCTTCAGTCACAGAGGTGTCATCTAGAGATCTCCATGTTTACAACAAGAGGACCAAGACCAATCACACACCAGAAAGGATTAGAGAAGAAGAAACACAATACACCATAGTTATGGAGGGACCACATTCATCGATCTTCTCAGGAAACCAACACATAGTATCCACTTCCTCATCCAAGAAGCAAGTAGATACAACACTGAAATATGAGTCCTCACAAGAGCCCACATGACTTAGTATCTTTGATAAGTATAAAATGATCAAACAGAGAAATGAACTTCTAACCAGTAGCACATATGCCCAGTTCTGGAAGCAGACATCCACAACTCAACACAAATTACTATTTTCATTTGACATAGAGAAGGGAAGGATGCACATGGCATTCTTACAGGCACATGTCCCTCATCCCAAGACAAATTCTGATTATAATAAAGCATCATTTGAGTTTGATGTGAAAGAGGTTCATCTAGTAGATCATATGGACATGCACAGTCAAATAGGGGAGATGATATTTTTCACATTAACAAATACATCCTTGACCACTGCAAAATTGTAGGTCTCTTTAAACAATGTCTAGTCTCAGTTGAAGATGGAAAAGATATCTTCTTTATCCAAGGATAATAAAATCAAATCCCTAGAGGAGTTGGTATTAAAGATCGACTATGATCCATCCAATGTCAAAGTAGTCGATGAACTATTGAAGAAGAAAAATGATGACATATCATATATGAGGAAACAACTGAAACTTCTAGCCACTGAAGATTCACAAGCAAAGGAAATGGCCGAGAGTGAGGGCCACAAGGAGGAGATGCCGAAACTGATAATGGAGTAGAATGCATAGATAAATGAGATGGAGGCTGAGATGGATAAGTTAGTAAAAGATAAATATCATGGCGTGCAGATGGATGTTATCCCATTGGATGTAGTTCTTCTTATAGGAGTTAGTACAACAACATGCCAAACATAAAAAATTCCATCAGCCATTCTAGTGAAAGTTCCAGATTCTTCTGAGAAATTGGTGAAGTCAATGGAGGACATGACTCTGCAAGGGGAAGAAATCAAAAGATTTCAAGAAGAGGTAAAAAACCTCCAGAAGTTGAAGTCCATGTTCCAGGCCAGTGATAATACAAAGATGCATAAATCACAAAGGCTCAACCAATAAATACAGAAGCTGCAGAGGGAGACTGTCATGGAAAAAACACTATCTAAAGCCAAGGAGAACATCAACAAATCAATGACAGAGATATGGCCGCACATACAAATTGGGTTTGAACATCATGAAATGTTACAGAGAGACAAACAAGCAATTGACAAGATAAGGGAAGAATTAGGAGAGAGGCCTACAGAGGCCACTGAAATCATCAATTTCTTAAACTCCAAGACCAAAGAGGATTTATAGGCATTGGAAATTGAAGACAGGACAGAGACCATCCTTGAGGTTAAGAAGGTTTTGACCAAGAAAGGGTTGATGCTGCAACTAGAGGAAAATGCCTAGATGATGGACATTGGGGTGCATAGATGTTTTAGCAAGGTCAACACACTACAAAAGAAAGGTCTTCCAGGACTACTAGTGATAAATGATAAGTTCATCGCTTTGTTAGACTACAAGAAGAATATCACCACAGTGGCAAAGGATGGTTCTAAATTTGCAGGCATATAAAGGAGAATTATTGGCAAGGATTTTTTAGAAACTTTATAGTTTGACATGAGCATCCAACATGAGATAAAATACATTTTCATCACAAATCCCACTTTTTCCAAGTACACTGAGATGGACGAAACATATAGAAGGTTACTCAAGGTTTCCATCCCTAGTCAAAAGAGGTGTGAAGACCTATGTGCTTTACTTGAGTAAAGGTGATGTGGATTTATGAGTCAACATGAAGGGAACAACCAAGTAAAAGTGATGAATCATCAACTACTTCCCCAGAATCAACACCAAGGATTCGAATAGATCACCAACATTCCTATTATTTTGTAATTTGTAATCTAATTAGTTAGATTTTTCCTCCGCAATATCCTAGTCATTTATGACAGGATCAAATGTAACTATTACATAAATACCTCTCACTACAAATTATTGAGGGTTGATTTTTGTGCCCAAGGAGCTATTTGTGTAATATTTTCAAGAGGATTGACTAGTAATAAAAAGGCTATTCACAAGATTCTTGCGTTTGAACGTTGGTAATGTTTATATTTCTTTGTTAATGTTTATCTTTCTCTGTAATCATTATGTTTGATGTTTCTAATCATTAAAAGGAATCTGATGAACATAATTTGTCTCATGCGCTCTGTTTCTGGTCTTTTAGTGATCTATATGTTATTCATTTGATATTAAGTAAAAAAATTCTTAATTGCTTCTTTGCTTGGTTGATTTTCTCATTTGTTCTGTGTTTTCATCCCATTTAATTCTAATAGATCCAACTTTCTCATTATCTCACCCTGTGAAGGAACCTTATAAAAACTGTATCAGATTCTAATCTTTAATACAGACCCCATAGCCCAATGGAAGTGTAATGCAATTCTTCAGCCAATCTTTATAAACAAACAAACAAACTCAAATTATTTTAACTAGCCTAATATCTAAAACCCAAACATATGTAAATCCTAAAGAGAGATCCCTCTCTAAAAATGGCAGGGCTAGATTCCAGTTTCAAAAGTGGTTTTGGTAAGTTACCTCTGTCAATTTATTTTTCCCTTGACAAGCTCTGGGAATTACAGAGTGCTAACATAGTGGCGACCATACTGGGGAACTGAACAAATTTTGCATCTCTACGAATTCTCTTACCTAGATAAAAAAAACTTTATTTATGAACAATTACAGATCTAACTTTCAAGAGATAAATGTTCAAAGGTTGTTGAAATTTGTACATATTAAATTAGATTTCTTAAAGTTTAAGTTCTGGCTCCAAAAGGAATTCATACTAGATCTCAACTGGATCTAAAACCTGTAACAATAGTAGATAATCCATAAAATTTAATCAGAAAAAGAAACACAATAGAAGGTCAAGGAAGCAACAATCCTCTTCAAAGGGCCACTTCTCTTCTAGAGAAGATTGTCACAATCCATGACATTGAGTTTGAATTACCTTTCGAGTAGAGCCTCTTCAAAACTAAATCTGATATCTTTGTGGTTGAAATAGTACTAGATCAAAACATCCTCCAACCTAGAACCCCTGAAAGACTCTCTCCTGGAACAAAATTTGATCAACTGATCCTTCAAGAGTTTGAGAAACTACAAGATCTAGCATCAAATCTTGACCAAACCTTGTATAAAGCCCATTTTCAACAGTTTGTTGGGATTTCTGCTATTTCTATTGCTGCAACTTCTGTCAATCCTTAAGCATCTCAGTCTATACCTCCCAACCTTGCTTCCTCCACTTCTTCTATCACTTCTCCACCAATTATACAAGTTGTCATCCAACCTCCTCCACCAATTATGGCAATTAGATATGCTCCCTTGGTGTTAGATTCTCCTCTACATAACATGTGCCAGGACTATCAAACTAGGATTCCCTAGTTTGATGGCATTGGAACTTTTAATTCACAACAACATGTGGATAAAATGAATGACTTTTTTGATTTACAGGAATTTGATGAGGCATATGTTCAAATGAGACTCTTTGCACAAAGTTTAACTGGTGATGTTAAGAAATGGTTTAAATCATTACCTATTGCTAGCATAGCTGATATTGCTACTTTCGACCAAACTTTCGTCAATAAGTGGGAGGTAAAGAAAAATCCTCTCCAAATTTTATCTGAATATGAAAATATCAGGAGAAACCAAGGGGAAACTGTATAGGACTATTGCACTCATTTCAATAATATCTATAATGAGATCCCTACTGACATCAAACCTCCTCAAGGCTTGGCCTTGTTCAAGTTCCCCAATGGCTTTGATCCTGATATGTCCTACCAATTGAGAGAAATAAACTCTGCCACTTTGGAAGATATGCAGAATAGTGCTGCAAGTGTGGAAGAAAATATGTTGGCTAGGAGAGCTAGACAAAGAACTGAAAGGAGAGTTATAATTAAAGAAAAACCTTCCACTTCTACCTTATATGCTAGAATTGATTCTTTAGTCAGAACCGTGGGGAGATTAATGGAAAGACTAGAAATCAATGAAAAAAACTTGCCTAGAGAGAATCAGCATAGTCCTCAGATTCAAAATCCCAATTTTAGAAGAAATCCTCCCTAGATCAGATAAAGAGAACCCAGAGATCAAAGGGAACAAAGAGGCCCCGATCAACAAATTAGGCCACCTCTTCAAGAAAAATATGCCAATGAAGGGGAAGAGACAATTGAGGATTCAAATGACATTCACATAAATCTTATGGGGGTTAATGAAAATGATTCCATTTTTCTCACTCAGGAAGAACAATAACTTTTTCTCCTTTCACAGACCGAAGTAGATGAGGAAGAGTTAGAACATAAATCCTTTGAGAAAGCAATAATGGAAGTCCATAGACAATACAACTTAAGGAGTAAAAAGTCTAACGAAAACCAAACTAAGAAATCTTCTGAAACCAAGAAAACCTCTGATGATGTTCCTAAAAAAGTTCCTGAAAAGAAAAACTCAGAAGCTCCTTCCAGAAAGGTGCTTGAATCCTTACCAAGAACAACTCAAACTGAGGTTGCTTCCATAAGTCAGGCTCCTATTACTGCACAAAAAAATGTGACTGATAAATCATATTTTCAGAGTCAAAGCAAAACTTCTACCACATTCAGCCTGGAAAGTGAATTGGCCAAACTGAAAATACCTATTTCTCTGATAGAACTGATTAAGAAAAATGCTTACAGATCACAAGTGATCAAAGAATTGAACATAGAACCAAGAGTAGGTACAAACACTGTGAACGCTGCTTATGATCAACCAAAGATGTTGTTTGGTCGTGAGGTAGAGGGACAAGTTGACAATGGTGATGTTCCTCCTTTTTACATCAGTTTGAATATTCATGATAAGACATTACACAATTCCATGCCAGATTTTGGTTCTTCTCACAATCTTATGCCCAAGGCTATGATGGAGAAACTAGGGCTTGACATCACCAGGGCTTAAAAGGATTTATACTCCTTTGATTCAAGAAAATTCAAATGCATAGGTCTGATCAAAGACTTGTGTATTGCCTTGGCACACATCCCAGCTAAAAGAATGGTAATGTATATTGTTGTTGAAGATATTCCTCCAAAGTATGGCATGTTCCAAGATAAAGGGTACCTTATAGATAGACATGTCTTATGCCACCATTCTTGTATTTGGGCAACAAAGAAGATTGTACAGGGAGACTCTGATGAAATACATGGTTAGCAGTCAAGAGAAACCCCATAACTATTCTTTGTACTATGTTCATTTTGGTCTAGACTCCTTCATGTTGTATAATGATGGTGACATGGATAGTCAAATTGCACAATTGGAAGATGCCGTGTGTAACATGAAGGACAGTAAATAAATTCCTGAGCAAAGTAAGGAAACCCCTGGAAAAAGTAAAATAGTGACAATACAAATTGATGAACCATCATAACCTCTTTGGAGTTTAGATTTTGATGGAGCTGTCAGTAAAGAAGGATCTGGAGCTGGGGTGTGGGTGCATAATCCAAGAGAAAGGTATTCATAAAATCATTCTTATAAATTAAATTTTCAGTGCACCAATAACATAACTGAGTATGAAGCATTAATGCTTGGCCTAAAATTGTTGAAAAAACTTGGTGCCAAAATAATTACGGTAAGAGGTGATTCTGAACTTATCATTAAGAATATCAAAGATGAGTATTCTTCCAAACACCCTAGACTCAAAGCTTATAGATTTGCTGTTTTGGATTTTTTACAATGTTTTACTGAATATGACTTGCAGGTGATTCCTAGAGGCCAAAATATAATTGCTGATGGGCTGGATACTTCAACAACCACTTGTAAAAAACCATTTCACCCAAATCGCCAATACATAGTGGAGGTGAAATGCAGACCTACTGTCCCATACAATATCAAGTACTGGAAAGTATTTGGTAATGATGAACATATTGATGATTTCCTGTAGTCTAAAAATGAATTTGAGTGTGAAAAAATTGATGTAGATAGTGATAATGATACTGTAAATAAATTAGATTCAGGAGAAATAAACAAAAATGAAGAAAATACATATTTCTTGGAATTAAAAGATAACATCCTGCCTAAAGGGTTAGTCCCACTTGAAGAACTATTTGATTTCAATGACGTAGAAAAAAAGACTAAAATTGAACCTACTGGTAAAGATGTTGAGGAATGTAACATAGGAATGGATAAGGAACCTAAAATGATTAACTTATCCAAATCTCTGCCTCCCGAGAAAAAACAGAAATATATTGAACCATTCAAAGAATTTGTTGATGTTTTTGCTTGGAGTTATGAAGATTTGAAGTCATATGATACCAGTATCATACACCATAAAATCCCTATAAAAGAAGAGCATAAACCTTTCAAGAAAAAACTTAGGAGAATCAACCCCAAGTTAATGCCTCTAATAGAAAAAGAAATAAATAAAATGTATGATGCTAAAATAATATTTCCCTTAAGATTTTCAAAATGGGTGTCAAATATAGTTTTCACCAGAAAGAAGAGTGGAGAAATCAAGCTCTGCATTGATTTCATAAACCTCAACAAAGTTTCCCTTAAAGACAACTATCCTCTGCCCAAGATGGATAATATCTTACAGACGGTAGTTGGAGCCAGTAGGATCTCTTTGCTAGATGGTTTTTCTGAGTATAACCAAGTTCTTTTCCACCCTGATGATCCAGAGAAAACAATGTTCAATACACCCTGAGGCACTTTCATGTATGTGAAAATGCCCCTTAGTTTAATGAATGCTGGTGCCACATTCCATAGGGCAATGGATATTGCCTTTATGGGTGATCTTGGGATATTTATTGTCATATACTTGGATGATGTTACTGTCTATTCAAAAAAAAATGAGGAACATTTACAACACCTCAGACGAGTTTTTGAAAAGTGCAGAAAGTTCGGAATCTCACTAAATCCCAAGAAAACTCTTTTTGGTTTAGAAGAGGGCAAACTGCTAGGGCACATTATTTCTAAATATGGAATCAAGAAATACCTCAGTAGAATCGAAGCCATCCAAAAGTTATACCATCCTAGAAACATTAAGGAATTGCAGTCCTTCATAGGAAAAATATATTTTCTGAGAAGATTCATACCTAATTTGGCAGAGCTCCTCAGAAACATAACAAAAATGCTTAAAAAAGATACAAAAATAAAGTGGAACACATAATCTAAACAGTGTTTTGATCAAGTGAAATTGGCATTGACACAGGCCCCTGTACTGATCATCTTGATTATACCAAAGATTTCTATTTTTTCTCTTTTGCTTCTGAACATACCATTGCAACAATTCGTTTGCAAAAAAAAAATGAAGGCTATGAATAGCATATATGATTTTTCAGCAAATCATCGAGAGATGATGCATTGAACTACAACATCATGGAGAAACAAGTGCTTGCCTTGGTAAAAGAAATTAAATATTTCAGAGTTTACATTATCCATTCACATATCGTTTCTTATGTTCCTAATGCAGTGGTGAAAGATATTCCAACTCAGGATAACCCATATGGTAGAAGTGGGAAATGGATTGCTGTGATCCTTGAGTATGATATAGAAATCAAACCAACCAAACTAATCAAGGGTCAAGGTTTAGCCAAACTGATGGCTGAATCAATTTTTCATGCTTTAGATATAAACTTTCTAGCTGTAGTTGATGAACAGGGAGAGCAGGTGACTCCACATGTCAAAGAGGTATTATCAAATTCTCCATGGTACGTAGACCTTATCTATGTCTTGCATCATTTACAAGCTCCTCCTGGATTGACAAAGACTAAAGATATATTATTAAAACTTAAGGATTTGAAATATTGCATTCTGAATGGAAATATTTACTGGAAAGATGTTGGAGGCATTTTAATTAATTGTTTATTGAAAGATGAAGCTGACAAAGCCTTGTAGGAGTTCCATGAAGGAGATTGTGGCAGACATTTAAATTGTAATACTACTTCTAACAAAATTCTTAGAGCTAGTTTTTACTGGCCCACCTTGTTTGCAGATGTCCATAAAAAGGTAACCTCCTATCACAAGGGCTAGATCTTTGAAGGCAAAAGTAAAATTTTTCCTTTACCCTTGAATCCTATTTCGGTTAAAGATCCATTTTAGCAATGGGGTTTGCATTTTATTGGAGAGATTCACCCACCAACATCAGGCTAACATAAGTGGATCCTTACATCTATTGACTACTTCACCAAGTGGATTGAAGCTGTACGCTCCAGGCAAGCCACTAATGCTGTGATCATAAAATTTTTGGAAACTAATATTCTGCCCTAATTTTGATGACCTAGGAAGATTATCACTGATAATGCAACAACTTTCAGATAAAAAAAGATGATAAAATTTTGCAGTAAGTATCAGATCACTTTAGGGAACTCTACAACCTATTACCCTCAGGGCAATGGATTGACAGAGTCTTGTAATAAAAGTTTGGTAAATATCATCAAGATGCTGTTGCAGGAAAACAAGAAGTCTTGGCACAACAAGTTGGTTCATACACTTTGGGCAGACAGACTGACTACAAAAGATCAATTGTTACGTCTCCTTATCAGTTGGTGCATGGAACATATGCTGTTTTTCCCACCTTTTTGGGTGTTCTTGTTATGAAGCTGTTACAATAAGTACAGGTAGAACCTAATGACATCCAAAGAAGGATAAATCAGATGATACAATTTCAATAGTCCAAAGAGGAGGTTTATAACTAGACTCAGGTAATTCAAGAGAACATCAAGAAAATCTATGATAGGAGAGTCAAGGATGATGATTTCAAATTGGGTGATATGGTACTAAAGTGGGATTAAATAAATGAAGACAAGGGAAAGCATGGAAAGTTTGAAAATTTATGGAAAGGCCCTTTCATAATCTAGGCATACAGAGAAAATAATGCATTTCTAATCAAGGACATGGATGGAGTAGATCTTCCAGGATGACTTATCAATGGAAGAATGCTCAAGCATTATGTTCCACCAGAATGAAGGTCTTTAGTCACTCATCTCATTGTACAAACCATCTTTACTTTTATGTCATGTGTGGGTGATTTTTATTAGATAGGTTGAAGCCCGAAAAGAAGGCCCTAAGACATTGATCAAGACCACCGGATTTACAATTAGAATAAATCAAATCAGGTTGCAGAAAAGCATCGGAGAAGAAGTTTCAAGGCATCACGTAGCCGGTTCTTGGCACCTCACAAGGAGAGAACCATACCCAAGTGGAGCCATTGTTATAACCCTATGTTTCTTAGGATTACCCAGTGATTATAATCTCTTCCTCTATTTGTGTTTTATTATAAATAGTGTTTTATTCTGCAAATGATTTACAAAAAGAAAAAGAAAAAGAAAAAGAAAAGAAAAAGAAAAGAAAGAAAAGAAAGAATAAAAAGCAAAAGAGGGTATAAAAAATAAAAAGAGAAAAAGATAAAACCCCATGAAATAAACTTGGTTTGATTCATACTGTCTAAACATGATCAAACCCTTTAAATTTATGCTGATAGGATAATGAATAAATTTGGTCAAACAATGTAGCCTTGGCCAATTAGATAGGTTAGTGAATAATTTTGGCCAAACAGTCTAATCTTGGCCAAATGTCTTAGGTTAGAGTAATTATTGACCCAACATTTTAAGTCGGGTTGATATGCTAGGTGATTAGATTAGGAACTAAGTTAGCATGTTTTATTTCAATAAAAGTTTGCGAAAGGTTGATTAAATGCCTTTACTTGGGTTAAATTGATATGTTTTTGACCCCCTTGGTGAAAAAATAAAGAAAGGGGAGCTAGCACTACCCACAATATACTTTTATCCTAAGTTCCATGGTGATTTGATAGTTTGGCACTTTGTGGATAAAAGGTGCACATTTCTCAACGGTTGATCAAAGCGCGCCCAAATCAACGGTCTGCAGTAGATATTAGACCCCCTCGAACTTTATTCCTTTAACGGTGGGGGGAGGATCCGAGTTGGTGGTTATCCTAGCGCAAGCCCCACATAACATGTCAACTCCATATTATATGATACCACCCTCACTCAATTACA
>SNQJ01S0069890.1:123017-133728 GCA_010110895.2 Picea sitchensis | reverse complement strand
CTCTGTACATTTCTTTGATTAATAGAAATCGTGTATTACTATATATCTGTGTTCATGGTTGCATCTCTGATACATTTCTGTTAAATTATTGAATATCTGCAATATCTCTGTGCATTTCTTTATTATATCTCCGCTCTCATTTCGTGCCGAAAATAATCCGGATCAAAGTTGGACACCCACTGAGTATGTCGGACTAGAAAAATGATCTTGGTGGTGAGTAATTTGTTTAGTTCCCTTTTTACTGTGGGTTCTAATTTAGGATCCATTTTTCTAATTTTTTGCTAAAAGGTTGGGTTTGGGGATTCATGGGAATTACACGCTGTATCATGTTTGGATCAAATTTTTTTAGATCATCGTATGTCCAAGAAAACACATCTTTTAATTCTTTGAACAATTTTATGAATGCATATTTCTCTTGTTCAGAACACCCTTTGCCTAGATTGATATTCCGAGGATTATCTTGCATTCCTAAATTTATAGTTTCATACAGTAATGAAGAACTGTTCATTTTTCAATTAAACACTCCCCTAAACTTGTCATATAAATCATAAAATTTCTCTAATCTAACAATAGATTTGGGGATAGAGTTTACGATATCAGATGATATCTCCGGAGAACGAGGGTCAGATATTACCATGAAATATTGGAGGTTTTCATTGTGGGTGCTTTCATCGATTACCACATCTTGGAAAGTGTCCTCCATATGCAGAAAATTGATGATTTACTGATCTGCATCAAATACTCGCCAATTGGTGATGTTGTCGAGAATCGATGGCCTAAATAACAATTCAATAGAAAATGCATTAGGATAAAGACCCTCAATATGTAATAATTTTGAAGCAATGTTAGCTAATAAATCAAATTCTGAATTAGTAGACCTAGGAATAGAACTTATGTTAAAAGTGAGAAATTTACGTATTAATCCCCATACCTTGGTTTGATAGTTTTTCAGATGAGGTGATAAACAATGAATAACGTTTTTTACCTGCTTGACTACAATTTCAGAGTTGCTGAATACTACCAAGTTTTGCATGTCAAGTTCCAGTGCCTTCTTTAGTCACTGCAGGAGTGCTCCATATTCTACTGTGTTGTTAGTACATTCAAATTCTAATCGACAAGTAATAAATGTTTTATTACCTTTGGGGTCGATCAACACACAACCAATGCCTGATCCTTCCCAAGATTTAGATCCATCAAAGTATAATGACCAGATTTCTTCGTCATCAACAATGTTCGGTTTAATTTTCAGAGCTGTCATTTGAGTATAGGATGATATTTCAGATTGCTTTTCTGGGTCAGTGATAGAGGATATTTCAGTCATGAAATTTCCAAAAAAAGTGTTCATTCCCCGGGCCTCAATTGTATTTACAACAATAGTAAAAGGCTCACTGGGATCATTTAAATATGTAACAATATACTTAAGGTAACGTTCTCTGTTTATCTTGATCTTGTTAGGATGACCATTTTTTGGCAACCACAGATGAGACCAATCTGTAGAAAAATAACCATGTAACTACTTTGACCAATCTCTACTAAAAAATAAGCCATAAAATTCCATAATATCAACAACAATTATATCAATTACTTGGTGAACCTTTGGGTTAGATGACAACCTTATCAATACATTCTTAAGTTCACCAATGAACTTGACATTAGTTCTATCTAACTGAATGATTTTTAAATCAGAAGGTTTGACTTCATCATTAATTTTCTGACACACAGATAGAGGCATTACATTTGATGAGGCACCATAATCTACCATGCAATTATGTACATTTCTATGGAAAATTTCGAAAGTTAACAAGAAAGGAGGTACATTTTTTTGTGATGAGACAACATAAGTCTGCTGATTTTTTATGGCTATAATTGAAATGGTCTTATCTAAATTTCCTATAGTTTTCTCTGATATGTCCCTTTTATTCTAGTTTTCAGATGATTTTTCACTGGAGACATCTTTTTTTTTTTGGGTCATTTTCTGCTCATAGGGTCATTCTTTTTATTATTCTCAGCTATACTTTGGAGCATTTTCTGTAGGATAAGAGGGAATTTAAGCAATTCAAAAACTGATATATTTGCCCTCATTTTTTTAATATCTTCAACCAAATCATATTTTAAAACTTGGGCAACAGGGTTTTGTTTGGTTTCAATTTGTTTTGGCTGTTTGGATACCATATTCCTACTTGTTTCAGGTGGAAGTTTGTTTTGTACCTTACTTCGAGTGTTATATGGATGGACAATTTCAAAATTTTCTTGGAAGATGGTGTCCGACAAATGTTCGAAGATAGGAGGAGATGATTCCTCCTCATCAGGTGTTTCTTCATCACTCGTGTCATCTTGATTTTTAGGAGGTACAAAAACAACGTTATCATGTGCTTCCAGTATTTCTTGTAAAGCATACTATAATCCTTCAAAGTTCAAACCTTCTGTGGTTGGGTTTGGTTTGTTTGGAGGAAAAGGTTTCCTGAAAGGTGGTCTAAAACTTCCTTTACTTGTAGATGGTTCTTCAATGAATATTTTTAAGTCTAGGACCTGATTGGATAATTTCTGAAAAGCTTTTTGCAAACTTTCCAAGTCTAAAGTCTCTTGTTGAATTTTACTTTGAGGAGGTCTAGTGAGACTTTCTATTTTCTTTTTAGAAGAGGAGGCTATTTCGGCCTCAACATTTAAATTATCTTTTAAACTTATAATATCCTTCTCGATAAGGACCACCTCCTCAACGACTTCTAGTAACGTGTTCTTTTTGGACCTTTTAACCCATATATCTATATTGTTATGTAGGGATTTAGTATAGTATGCAACAGTCAAGTTTTCCGCAGGCATCGAATCTACAAGGATTTTATTTTTTAGTGTGAGGAATATCTGGTTGAAATCCTTAACTTTTTCTTTAGGGTTCATTTTCATACTATAAAGCTCCATTACCAGAACTTCTAGAGATTTATCATCTTCAATTTTTTCTAGAAAAAAGGTTTCAAACTTGTCCCAAGAAATGATGGTTTGGGGTTGTTGTGCAAAATACCAAGTTGAGGCATTTCCCTCAAAAGTGTAAGGGAATAAACTACACTTGACATCCTCGTGTTCTATGCTCTGGAGCCTAACAACTAACATGAATTTCTTGATATGATCCTCAGCTGATTGCTTCGAATCTGGGTCGAATTTGGGTAGCCACTTTTCCAGATGTTTGGGTAACGAGTGTTGGGGTCTAGGTACTTCCGCAACATCTTGATCGAGCCAGGGTTTGGCAGGATATTTTGGTTAGCCATGGGAGTTGGTGGAGGTGAAGGTTGAGATTGTTCAGATAAAGAATTGTCCTTGTCTGAGGATTCCTCTCTTGAAGAGGGTGGAGAAGAACCAGGTGGGGACAGTAGGAGATAAGATCCCCCAAAACCTAGGATCAATTCTTCAAAATGATCGGTGATATTACTACCTAATGTGTTATCGGGTAGACCAGTGTCAAGAGCTTGTTCTTGCAGATTAGAGAAATCAAGGGGTTGATTTAGTTGTCTACCAGGATGTCTGATTCAGGACAAACCAGTTTGAGTTCTCAAAATCGTCTAGTAGACAATTTGTTGTACATCAATCCCTTGAGGAATTGGTGTCACTAGTTCGATAGGAATGTCAGGTGTAGTTTCTGACGTAGTAGCTGGGTCAAGTATAACATTAGGGTCTGAGCGACTATACGTCACGATAAGAGAGTGATTTTTTGGGGGAGTCCTACAACCTCCTCGTGCCATAAATGAATTTCATGCAATCCTTCTAGCGCCAGTTGTTGATAAGTGTTTATGACACACCGTCAATGAGAAGGGAAGATCCAGACCAGGGTTGTCTATTTAACTCAAGCCGTTTGGAATGATCTACCCTGACGGGTTTTATGGCTCCATTAGCCAACTAGTTTTCTACTATAATTAAAAGGTGTAAAACTAACTAAATGTACAATCCTATCAATCAACACACTAATACAATTACTTAACTAATAGTAGTATTATATACAATAGATATATACAATTACAAGGTTTAAATAAAGCCTCGTGAAAAATGATTGTTTTCAACTAATGGATCAAAATAAGATGCAAAAATAAAAGAAATTGTTTTGGTACTACAAATGAAAAAATAATAAACAATGAATGAATAAGACTAAAAATGATATATCGATAATGGACAAAGAATTTAAAGTTTAAATGATGTAATCATTATTCATTCACAAATTAACAAATAAAATAAAATATAAACTAACTAACCTGACGCTGATCAACAATACTAAGCTAGATTCGTCTTTATGCCTTGTATAAGCTCCACTTAACCTGTTGTCAAGTATAAATCTATGACAAAAGCAAGAAAGATATTTCCTGAATCAACTCAAGGAAATATTTTATATTTTAGAACAGAGCTATGATAACAGAAAGACAAATAGATTTTTTCTGATGTGACTTTAAAATGTCCAAAGGATGAAAGAGAAATCAACTCCAACTCTCAACAAATGGTATTATCAACTACCCAACATTAGATGTAAACTCAGAATGTATAGATGGACGATTAGTCACAGATATTAAAAGAACCAAAATATAATGAACCATGTAAAGAATAACAAGGCATGGAAAGATACATGTAGAACAGTCTAAAGCTAGCTCAATACAAATAATTTTTCATGTCTAGAAATTATATGAGAAACAATAATAACATTGCATAGTCTACAAAAGGAAGAAAGCCAAAAAGTAAACTGTATCCCATATAGTTTCAGAATAATAAGTCCATCATAAGTTCCAAGAGGAATTTCCCATATTCCTCGGCAAGCAATGCTATTTAAAACAAGTTCTTAGTCTGTTTCTCATATCATGCAAGATAGAGATAGATCTACTTTAAAAAGCATTTACTAAAACAAAATAATCATAAAGATAAGTCTGTTGAGACCACTAATAAAAAATAGTTACATCATTAAAATATTGTTTTTTCAAAACGAAATTACAAGTCCAATGTATTCCCAACTTTTGACTTGTTCTATTAATCTTTGCACATTGATCTGCTGTTTACCTGAGAACAAAGAAAAACAAAATCTAAATTAGAAAACAATCAAATAAATAAATTAAAAGACAAGCTACATAATCTTCGATTCCGTAGCTGGTCTAAATAAAAACAAAATGAAAACAAATTCAGTTATTGTTTAAACAAATCCAATCGTGAATTACAAGAAAAGTATTTACCAATTATAATTTTGAAAAGGAAACATCAGACAAATCCGAATTTACAACATCATTGAAACTGGTGGAGGTTTTTATAATAACATCTCCTGATCTGTTGAAATGTTTGTTGTCTCTGAGCGAATTTGATCAAATGCTAGCTCTGAGGTCATCGTTTTCCTTTTCCAGAACTAAATTTTGAGTCATTACATGATTTAATTGAGCCTGTAGATAAGGAATGTCTTGATAGTATCTTTGGATCCAGTCAAAGTAACCTTCATAGTCCACCTGTTCTAGATTTGGTAATGGACGAGTTTGGTTTGTAGTAAGAGGTTTACCTTATTCCATAATATTTTTGAGGTCATACTGAATACCTCAGAAACCTTCTTATTCCTTTAAAAAAGGAGGCAAATTAGACACGAAATCACATCGGGGTGAATTTATCTTAGCGGAATAAACCCTGGTATAGTCAACAAAGATTGAGTCTTCAATATCAATGGTGGGGATAGGCTTCTCGTGGTTGTGAAGTCGATTCCTAGCTATTCTGGAAAGGAGTCGGCCGTTACTTTTGTTCTTGAAATCAATATCCTGAACCCTCTGTGTTTTATGTTTTCCTTGCTTCTTGGTTTTAATTTCATTTATATCAACCAAATCTTGCTTAGGATTAGGTGTAACATAGACCTTACCTTTCTATTTATCTAGCACCTCCTCTAAAGAATTTTTAGGGATGAATTTGTGCCTCTGGTGTGTGTCTATGGTTAATTGATGAAAATCAACAGGGGTTTCGGTAAATAATGCAGGGTCCTCTTGAAATTCGATATGAAGGTCTTACAGAGAGTGAGTTGATGGGTAAGGGATGGTAGGCTCGTCTAAACACAGGGGTGAATCACTTACCGGTTCAGGTGTGAGTGGAACAAAACCATTCATAACCAAGAATTTTTTCCAGTTATCCCTTGCCTTTGACAAATGGGAAATGACTAAGACTCGAAACAAGCCATGATGAAAGAGACTGGATTGTGAATTAGGGTTTTGCCTCTGATAAAATCTAGCCATCTTCTGAAGGATTTTGAGCAGCTAAAAAGACATGTTTAGCCTAAACCCTAAGAAAACCATTAACATGCGTATATGAAACAAAAAAACCAATCCATATCTTCCCTCATAGGTAACAGATTTCTTGATAATTAATAATAAACCGTGTCATCGAGGCTTGAACATGTTTATGGGTGTACCTTTGACATTGTAGTGTCACTTCCTGGAAATCATTAACAGGTGCCAAGGAATACCTTCAATTTTTAAATTCTTGAAGCAATGATCTCCTTCTCGTGATAGGCCTATGGATTCTGCAATCGATTCCTCATTGACTTGCAACTGTAAGTCACCTATTTTGGCCCTAGTACCGTCAAAGGTATTAGCGAAATCTTGGGCGATTTCTAGGCTAAATCCCTCGAATGAATGTATAAACTTAACCCACCCAAAGACCGCGAGATCATCCACAACATCACCATGGGAGAGCAAGGCTTGTGAGCCATTCAACTCTATCCTTACCACAGGGGCCATGGACTTGGTCACGATATACCAACATGTGTAAAAGAGAGGATCCTATGTTTGAAACCACCTGATACGAACGATAAGTTTTTCATTGTTGAAGGAGGCCCGGAAAATACGATTTCAGGAGAAGACCACCATGAATACCACTTTGGCTATTGATTGAACCCTGAACCAGAGGAAAAACACAATCGAAAACCACCTCCTCTATTGAGAACCTAACCCCAAAAACGAAGCACCACCATCGATGCAATGAATGCAAACTCAAGAAAGCAGGAAAAGGGTGTAATTGTTTCAGAGCATGACTAACAGTCATGTAAAACAATGATTAGATTGCGATATGACTGTAGAGGGTAGAATTCAAATTTTAAATTTATATCAAAGTTTAGTTTCAAAAGCTATCATAGAGGTGGTAAGTGACAATCAAACTCCAAATGAAAAAACGATCAAGGCATAACCCAAAGGTGATCAACTCATATCCTAATGGTAAAGAAAACATTTCACAAAATGATGTGCTCAATACCCTTGAAGGCTCTTAAGATCATTATTTATTTTAAAGACTCATCTAATTTCACAAGGAGAAATTTTAGAGCTTGTATGACGTGTTTATGCCAAGCTTGTTTCAATTTCATTCTTTAATTAATCATGAAATTGAAAAAGAGTAAACGACAAATTTATTGAAAAAAATAAACTCAAAAAACACACAACAACCAATCAAGTGAATTTTCAAACAAAAATCATAATTGAAGTCTTCGCAGGCACAACGAGGCAACTATTAAAAAATCTTTTTCGTCAAAACTGTGTTTTAAATATCGATGAAACGACATGAATATCCGGCTGCCAAAATAAGCATAATTAGTTTATGTTGTAAGGCCTATAAGTTTACTATCTTCATCATATTATATGACTCTTTTCGAAGAACTATAATTTAACCATCTTTCCTATAAAATTTGAATCCCTTGGAAGACCCATGTTACAACAAAAGTTGATCTTTGTTTTCTCACAATTACCACATAATTAAAATCCCAAATAGTATCTAAAGAATAAATCAACCCAAGCAATCAACCTACGTTGGAGGAAGAAATGGCATAAAAAGTGGACATCATTTTTCTGTTTTGTTTCTTCCTATAACAAAGCCTACATAAAAACCATTTTCATTTCCATAGCATGACATCTTTGCTAAGCCACACTTACATGAAAATAAAAATAACTTTTTTAGTGAAGGTGCTAGTAGAGTTTTCCAAAGATAGAATACATACAACTAAAGCATTCAATCACATTTTATCAAGTGTCAGTCAAGACCCCAATGCACCATTAACAATGAATTATACATTCTCTCAAACACACAAAAACCAACTTTAGCCTTCAATAAAAAAACTCGGGAAATTTTTATTTAGGTGGGTAGGGTATCCATTGATCTAGGTGGATACTGGTGGCCACACACATCTTCCACTTACTCACAACGATTCTCCCGCTTGGCATTTTTCCATGGTTTTTCAGGTCCTAAACTTCTGGGGTTTTTTTGAGGCCTTAAACTATGTTTTTTTAGCCATGGGCCTTCAAGGCCCATGCATGGTATTGCTACTAGATTTTGTTCTTGGTTAGATATTTCTAATGGGCTATCATGGGCCCCAAACAGAGATTATATGTAAAATTTGTGCCCCTGAGAAGTACATACACCATTATTTGTTTTGAGGTCTACCATCTCTGCTGTGTCTATGAAATTTGAGAATTCTTCTGCATCCCTATCCAATCTTCTTGTACCTCCTTTTTTCTCCACAAGTGATGTGATGATGTTGAAGTCCCCTGCTAGGATCCATTGGAGGTTGTTGGATTGGGTTTTAAGGTCTTCTAGGTCTCTTATCATTCTTCTCTTTTCCTCTGACACCTGGGGTCCATACACATTAGTGCATAGAATCACCTCCATGTTTCCAATGATTTGCATGTAGACCGTAAGTGTGTGTCTGGTCGCTTTGGCTGCTATTAGGCTCAGCAGTTGTGGGTTCCACAAGGTGAGAATAACTCCTTCCATTTGGTGGCCTCCGATAGCCACCATCTTGTACTTGAACCATTGTTGTTTACTAATTGCCTCCATTATTTCTGTAGTGTATTTTGTCTCTTGAATGAAACAAGATCCGATTGTTCCTTCTTTAGTCTATTTTTAAGGATTATCTTCTTTCTCGGGCTATTTAGGCCTCTTATATTCCAAGTTATGACTTTCATTTCAACATGTGGGGGGGAGTTGGGGAAGAGTTTCTTGATCTTACCCAAGTTTATCAGTAGCACTCAAATATCTTGTAGGGCTACACTGTTTGATTTCCTGCCTTTTTTCCTCCTCGTCTGCTTGGGTGAGAGCTGTGGTTGTCCCTCACTGACTTTGACTCCTAGGTGTCCTATCTCCCCATGTGTGTGCTTTAGTCCTCTGATTTTGGATTCCTCCCTTAGGAGAAACAGGTACTAAATGCGGTCTAGTTTCTCTTTTCCATTGCTCCAGTATGTTTGGGAGATCTATCCCTTCCCTTTCCACAAGGTATCTGAGATCAAGATCTTCTATACCTACTTCACTTGGGGTCATTTCCACATCTCCCTCTGCTTCTTGCATGGGGGTGTTGTCGTCTCTGGTTTCTCCCTCCATCGGGGTTGCACTACTCCCCTGTACCTTTTTGTTACTTGGTCGCTCAATGGGCTTGTTTGTTGCTTGTTCTCTGGCTTCTTGATCTTTTGCCGATTCCTTTTTTCCTTCTGCCCCTTTATTAGTTTTGTCCCATCCTTCTGTTCTATTCTGGGTCTCCTGGTTATTTCCTGTTGGGGTTTTACTTTGCTTCTGGGGTTTGGTTTTATAAATCCATCCTCATCTTGCTGTGGTTTGGGGCTTTCCACTTCCTGTTTTTTATTAAGAGGGAATTCTCTGATAAGGTGTCCATTTTCATGACATCTTCTGCATCTAAAGGGGATTTTTTCATAATCCATGTTTTGGATCCATTCCTCATCCCTGAATTCCAGACTTATGGCTTCTGGGAGTGCTCCCGACACATCCATCTCTATGTAGATTCTTGCGTAAGATGTGTATCTCCCTTTTAGGGTGGTTTCTGAGGTCTTCACATATTTTCCCAGTTTGTTTCTTATTGCTTCGAATGTAGAGGGAAACCAATAGTCTAATGGTAAGGAATAAAATATTAGCCAGATCGACACCTTTTTGAAAGTCTTTTTTTTGAGGAGAAATTTTCCTTCCATGGCCGTATGTACAGTCCTGTTGAGGTGTGGAAATAAGCCCCCCCTTCAAAGACTGTATCCCTGTCTTCCAGGTTAATGAATACCACTATAAATAAGCCTTTCAAGCCTAGCTGGAGCTCCACTTCTCCACTTGGCTTCCAGTGATATTTAATCCAGTTGCGCAAAATTCTTTCTGTGGGCCACAAACCCATAAACTTGCAGATTAATGCATGTGTCTTCATCTGGTCCCTCTAGAGTTGTGTTTTTAGATCCTCTAGTATCACTTTGGGTATCATTACTGTTTTGGGTTTACATGGGTTGCACCCTTTTGTCCTATTTTTCTTCGCTGTGTCTTGCGCCTCACCCTGAGTGTCTCTGACTTCTTCCCCCATGCACTCACTTTTGCCCTGGTTCCTTTCCTGACCTTTTTCTGGGTCTGATCCTGAGCTGCTTGTCATTGGTGCCTTGAAACCTACGCCTCTCGGCCCTTTCCCCCTATCCACCACTACCTATTTGTATGAGGGGGTTCCCTTACCCCCCCCCTTTGGTGCTCATGCTATCCTCTACTATGGCCACTATTGCCAAACCCTAACTTGCAATTGCTCCAAACCCTAGAAATCCGCCTTCTTGATGTTTCTATATCTTTAAATAGAAAGGTTTAACTGAAGACTGATATTTTCTTTTTTCTTCTTTCCAGGTCTTGCTTCCTTCCGTCGCCCCATATTTTTCAATGTGTTAAAATTAATATAGATTCATTTTAATTTAGGATTTATCATGTCTTG
>SNQJ01S0069890.1:84471-123007 GCA_010110895.2 Picea sitchensis | reverse complement strand
CTTTCAAATTCAATGCCCATTGGATAGAATATACAACGTTTGTGGATCTGGTTGCAAAAATTTGGAATGACCCAGCTTTCGTTTCTGAAGGCAATGCACAATGAAGACTCATTTGGAAATTACATACACTTAAACTTCAAACAAAGATCTGGTATAAGGAAAAAAAAAAAGAAACAAAGCAAGATTAATAGAGCTGGATGCTGATATAAAAGTATATATAATTTGCTGACAAGTGACACATTGAATGAAGTGGCTGAGTCTTCACTAAGGCAGCTTGAAGTGGAAAGAAACGCACTGCTTCTACATGAAGAAAATAAATGGAGATTACGTAGCAGATCTACCTGGTTAGCCAGTGGCGACGCTAATACAATTTTTTTCCATAACTTCGCTTCACATAACCGAGTCAAAAAATTCATTTGAGACATCAAGGGAGCAGATGGAGACTTGGTCAATGAGGATTCCTTATTAAAGAAAGAAGTTGTTACAGATTACAAAAAATTCTACAAAGAGTCAATCTGCCACAATACGGCTGAGCAATGTACATTGATTGAACACTTTCCATAGATGATTGATGAAGAAAACTCCAGAGTTTTATACAGACCGGTTACTATGGAAGAGATGAAAGTTGTGCTCTTTCATTTCAAGAAGGAAAAAAGTCCGGGGCCAGATGGGTGGACCGCATAATTCTTCACCTTTTTTTCCGATCTGGTTAGGGAGGATCTACTAGCGATGGTCGAAGATTCTAGATTATTGGGCTCTATTACAGGAGGCCTAAATTCAAACTTTCTCACATTGATCCCTACGGCGAATAAACCTACTTATTTCAAAGACTTTTGTCCTATCTCCCTTTGCAATTTATGCTATAAAATTATTTCAAAAATTATAGCGAATCGAATCAAACCTTTTCTCTCTGCTGCTATCTCTCATGAACATATGGGTTTCCTCAAAGGAAGACATATTCAGGATACAATCGGTATAACCCACGAGACTTTACACATTATAGAAAAAAACAAGTTGAAAGCACTGATCCTTAAACTAGATTTAAGGAAAGCTTTCGATTGCATTGACTGGGACCTTCTTAGAATGATCCTCCACAAGGTTGGCCTAGGGCTTCATTTGACAAACTGGATAATGTCTTGTGTCACTTCGTCTACTTTCACTGTTCTAATCAATGGAGAAGCTACTGAATTCTTTATAAGTGGAAGAGGACTCAGACAAGGCTGTCCATTATCCCCACTTCTCTTCATCTTGGTGATGGAAGGGCTCAGTCTTTTACTGAAGAATAGTTTTGCGGAAGGCCAATTATCAGGGATTAAAGTTGCTAGGCTAACCAATATCCTTCATATCCTATTTGTGGATGATATCCTTATCTTATCAAAAGAAATCTTGGCAGAATGGCAAGTGATCGACAACCTTATCAGTTTTTTCTACAAAGTGACGAGGCTTTCAGTGAATTTAACCAAATCCACTGTCCATTTCGAAGGACTATCAGACCTTGACCTGATATCCTTCAAAACCTTGTTGCCTTACTCCTTTATTGATCTCTCACAAGGCTTTCGCTACTTGGGTTACTTCTTGAAGACATGCACTCCTCGTGTAGCAAATTGGGACTGGTTGGTTAATAGTGTCACAAACAGGATAAATTTATGGTGCAACAGATGGATTTCACTGGGGGGAAGATACATTTTGGTTAAAACTGTTCTGGAAGGACAATCGGTCTATTGGATGTCCCTCGAAGCCTTACCCAAGATCGTTTTAAATAAAATCAGAAAATTGATGTTTCATTTTCTTTGGTCTAGCCATTTAGATACTCAACATCTACACCTCTGTCGATGGGAGGTCCTTTCTCGGCTAAAAAAGATCGGGGGTTGGGGCTTCCGTAATCTCAACATATTTAATCTGGCACTAAATGATTCGACTCTGTGGAGGGTTCTAAATCAATCTAGTCCCTGGCAGAAGGTTGTCAACAACAAATACTTGAAAACTACTAGTCTAATCAACTGGCTTAGACAACCTTCCCACCATTGCGCTTCTCCTTTGAAAATATGGTCTAGCCTCATTCGAGCTCTTCCAATCATTCTTCACTGGCTCCACTGGTGTCCTGGAGCTGGCTCACTTATTGCTGTTAGTCGTGATAAGATTTTGGGAATGGGTGAAAGTTCACTCCTCTCTGCTGAGCTTCTAACCGCATTAAAGGAAAAGAACATAACTACATTGGCACATGCTTCACGAGCAACTGATCCGTTCACATTTGCTACAATTTGGAGCAACAACGATGAGTTGGGGCTATTGGACACACTTGCAAGCGATTGGGACAACTTTACTTCGGATCTTAGTCAAGCCGACATTACTCTCCAGGAAGGCACGGTAGATAAACTAATGTGGATTGGTGGAGATTCAACTGGTTCTCTCACTGTACAAAACTACTACAAAGCCATCCTATCTACACAAAAATTACCAATGAGGAACGGTTGGAAGGTAAATTTCTGGAAATGGAGAATTCAGTTAAAAATTCTCCTATTTTTTTGGCTGGTCGCCGAGTTAAAAATTCTACCTTGGGACACATTACAAAGGAAGGGGTGGATGGGTCTCAGAATATGCCCACTGTGCAAAGTAGCCACCGATGATAATACACACTTATTTATAAACCGTTCCTTCATGCAAGAAGCCTGGGAAAAGATTCTTTCGATTCTAAAATTAAACTTTTTATGGAGTAGCCACAGTTTAAATGATTGTATGGAGTCTTGGAAACACATCAAAGATACTCCAAAAAACCTCCCTATATTGTTGTGTTGGTACCTGTGGCTAGAACGAAACAAAGCCTTGTTCGAAGGGAAGCTGCCAACAATCAATTCGGTGGTCCATCAAACTCTATGTCTGCTCACTAAATTTCCTTCAGTTGTAAACTTTATACCTTCTAGGCAGTCTCCGATTTTTCGATTACTTGGATACACCATGGACTTCTTTGATGGGGCTTCCTTAGCAGGCGGATCACTTTGTGGGGTAGGGGGATCACTTAATTTTTTTTTTGGTTAGGATATCAGATGGTTTTTTAATTGTGGAACAGGTTCGAATACAAAAGCCGAATTAGTCGGAGCTTGGGGTACTTTCACCTTGGCTAAATTTTTGAATATTCGACATATCCATATTTTTGGAGACTCCAAAGTAGTCTTGGATTGGCTGAATCAAAAATACAATCTCCAGGCGGTCAATATAGAAGGCTTGAAGCGACGTACTCGTTTGCTGGCATCAACATTTCAAAGAATCTGCTATCAACATATCTACAAGGAATCAAATGAGGAAGCAGACAAATTATCCAAATGAGCGCTCGCGACACCAAAAGAAAGATTAAACTACTTCAGCTGGGATGGAGGAGTGGAGAGTTCACATCGGTTCATTAAAAGTTTCTAATAAACATTATCTTCCGCTCCATGACATGACTGCTTCATTGGATCAACATTGACTCGTATTTCTCTCATTTTATTATGCTTCCTCTTGCTATGTAAGTTTTGAAGTAGAACTCTCAAGTGTAATGTATTCTCAAAATTCCTGAAAAAAGACTTGCTAGGATCGCTGACAAGCCGTTGTAAACAAAAAATTATTCAATATAATTTCGTGTGAATTTTCTTTTGAAAAAAAATAAAAGAGCAATAATAGTCTCTCCAATTCGCATATATGAGTTCTCTTGTTATAGGAACCCGCCAACAAATCAAAATCATCCTTTATACACCTTCTAGTTACCCACGATCTGAAAGGCTTACTGGAATAGACATTCTAGTTAATTTGAACATATATCTTGCTTAGTTGGGATTCTCTGTGCACGGTATGTTTTTTTGTCTACTTTCAAATGGCTCGCATTAATTAAACTCTCTTTTCTATACTATTTAGAATACTTATATATGAATATGAAAAACATTTATATATAATATGAAAATCATTTACATATGGATGGTCTATTATGAGGTTAATAAATTATTATAAAAATTATAATTTTTTTATCAAATTGAATTCATTGAAATTTGTGAAGAAATTCATTTACTTTTGTTTTTTGAAATTGCTGTAAAGCATATTCGATCAAGTTCCTTTTAACATATGAGGAGAGCTCGAATTTATTAAATGGTTGACATGTAATTATTGATGGAGCATGACAAAGTATTGATGCTTTATTTACTAAATAATGATATAGTTGAGTGGGTTTAATGGTTAAGAACATATGTTTCCTTGTAAGAAGTTACAAGTTCAAATCCAAAGGGGTTAGGGTATGTATTTGATTATTTTAATTTGGAAAATGATAATTTTTTATTTTATTTTTTTATGTAAAGTTATTAAAAAATCATGACATAGTATTAAATATTTTTAATGAGAAAAATTAAATGAATTAAATATTTTTAATGAGAAAAATTAAATGAAGTTGTGTTGATTAGTTTGTTTATTTTAATTTGGAAAAGGGTAAAATAGGAAAAATTAAAATATTTTTAATGGGAAAAATTAAATGAAATTGTGTTGATTAGTTTGTTTATTTTAATTTGGAAAAAGGGTAAAATAGGAAAAATTAAATGAGGTTGTTTTGATTAGTTTGTTTATTTTAATTTAGAAAAGGGTAATTTTTTTTTTTTGTAAAGTTATTAAGGTAAAACTTTTAAATATGATTTTAATTTTGTTTAATTACTTTTATAATATGTAAAATTAAATTTATATTTATATTATTAAAATCAAAATTACATGAAGTTTTATCAAGTTACATAATACTTTAATTTTTATTAATATTATTTCATTTATTGTTTATTTCAATTTTAAATGTATTTTTTAATTATAAAATTTATTTATAATTTTGTATTTTTTAATTATAAAATTTATTTATAATTTTTTTTATGATTTATATGATTAATAATTTTTATATAGATATTTTTGTAGGTTAAAAACACGTGTTTTCTTAGTGGGTTTAATGGTCTCTATTATTTTTATATAGAGATTTTTTTTATGTACAATCTTAGTGGGCCTAATGGTTAAGAACATGTGTTTCCTCCTAAGAGGTCACAAGTTTAAATCCAGAGGGGGGTAGGGTACTCTGTAGACTTTACAAGGAGGTCTAACAAGGGGGTCTCACATTCTACAAATTCTTTTTGAAAGTGTTTTAGATCTATCATTTTTAATAACTAAATCATTTTTATTTTTTTAATTTCAATATCATTTCACATTTAATAATTCCACAGGAAATTTCTCTTTTATATTCATAAAAATATAAAAAGTTCTCTTACAACTGTCCTTTCGACATAGGACCTTTGATCAAGCACTATGATGGCAACATATATAGCTAAACACTGTGCTCAAAACTAGATACCCTTAAGATGCATCCAATACATAACGATAATAGTACAAAAAACAAAAAAGGAGGAATATGTCCCTCTAAACTTAGCAGTCACTCTATGACCAAGTGCCAATAACATTAAAGCTAGTCTTTGATAAAGCTATCTCTGTATCAATTAGAACAAATTTAAGTAATGAGTAGGACCCTCATTACCATCCTCCCAATGGGTATAAGCAATGCTTCCAGGAAGATTTGTTAGAGCCAACTTTGATAATATCTCTGCCTCTTGATTCTCTTATCTGTATATATGAGAAAAGGATATATTCCTAAAAAGTGGAAGTGTATCTATGATCCTTTACTTCCAACTTTCGATTGCTACATCTTGAAGAGCTCCCCTCTTATTTAGACACTCGATAACTATCTTGGAGTCCCCTAGCACATGTAAGTATGAAATTGACAATCTTACAACCAATGTTAGAGAGGCCCAAGCCCCCAATAGTTCAACCCTAGTGTTTGTCCCTCATCCACAATTGAACGTCCACAAAAAAGAAGTGTTACTGTTAATCTTAATCTTACCTCCAGCCCCACATTGGCCACCACACTGTTGCACTGCCCCGTCAAACCATGCAATGGCTTTATCTTCTGGAAGATGCACATGGACAGTTCGAGGGAGAGTGTATTTTTCGTTAATTCCATAGATGCTCACTACACCAATAGCTTTGTATACTACCTTATGAATTGACGGGGATTCTACCTCAAAGATAGTCAGATTTCTTTCATGCCAAATGTACCAGCATAGAAAGGAAAACAACGTAGGTAAATTTGGATTCATCTTTGTCCAATTTTCATAACATTCATTCACTGTTAGACCAGACCATCCACTCGAGAAATTTAATGCATTTTTTACACTGTTCCATATTAAAATGGTGAATGGACAATTCAAAAATAGATGCTTACCTGTCTCCCTCCTGCCTTTGCATAGGAAACATATTCCCGGTCCCACCCATCATCTTTTTTTGAGATTTTTCCAGATTAGTATCTTGTTTTCCGCTACCAACCATGTAAATGACTTAATTTTTAAAGGGAAGTCCCATTTCCATAGTTTTCTCCTCCAACCACCTGCTTTTTGAGTCCATATCTTTTCTGCGATTACATTGTACACATTTTTAACCGTTAGTTGTCCAATATTATCATCCTTGGTCCATAGTAAGACAATCGAACGATCCTGTATCTGTATGCATGATCTTAGTAGTAGATTTCTATACTTTCCCCATTCTAAGGCCAAGTCTCCCTCGAGCTCCAAGGATGTACAGTCTAACCAGGTGGAGCAAAGAGTTTCCTTTAATAGATCACAACTCGCTTGGGAAAGCAGGTGTACGTTTTTTTGGTTCAGTCTATCAACTAAATCTTTTGTTAAAAAAGATTATTTTCCCACACCCAAGATGACATATTTCCCAATAACTATAGACTGACCTGTGCCCATGTTCCAAGCAAGCCATTGTAAAACAAGAGGTAAATAATTGATTAATTTTTTCCAAGTTTGAGATCCATAAGTCGAACCTGCAGAGGCTGATCTTAACCACGTATGGAACGATTCATAAGGCAAGTATTTATCTTTTATCACTTGGTTCCATATTCCAATCTTCGTCAAAACTCTCCATAAAGTATTTGATGCCAGAGCCCTATAAAAAATGAATATATTTCTAAGCCCCTAGCCTCCATAAAGCTTTGGCTTCATAACTATTTCCCAATTACACAAATGGTAGCTTCTGATCTTCTTGTTGCCGAACCATAGAAAGGAGAAAACCAATTGTCTAATTTTATTTAGAACAAACAATGGTATGTGCACTAAAGCCAACCAATAAACAAGAAGACTTTCCAAAACTGCCTTTACAAGAACATACCTGCCTCCCAAAGATAACAACTTGTTACACCAGTGATTAATTCTGTGGTCGAATTTTTCAATAAGCCATCGCTAATCGTCAAATTTATATCTATCTAGTTTTATATAGTACCCTAGATATTTAAAATCCCCCCGAGAGATCTTTGGAATCAAAACTGAATAAAACATTTAACTCATCAAGAGTTTCTTGCTGTACTCCAGTGTGGAGGAAGGTCGATTTTTGTACATTAATTCTCAGTCCTGACGTCTGACAATATTGAGTATTTTATTGATCTCGATCCATTTGGACAAATTTCACCTTGACATAATAATCACAGCGTCCAAAAACAATAGATGTAAAATCTTTATTAGTCTAGAAACTTTGATCCCTATCAGCACCCCCTCAGATTGTCCTTTTTTTAATATAATGCTAAGGCCTTCCATCACTAGTATAAAAAGGAAGGGTGACGAAGGACAACCCTGGCGAAGCCCTCGCTTTCTTTGAAAGAAATTTGTCGCCTCCCCATTGAACATAATAACATATACAATGGATGTTATGCATCCCATTACCCAATTAGTTGTTGCCAACCCAAATCCACATTGGAGGAGGATAAGCCTTAGGAAGTCCCAGTTAATGCAGTCATATGCCTTCTTGAGATCCAGCTTTAGTATTATAACTTGGAGTTTTTTTTTGTCTTTATGCTGTGCAGGCACTCCTGTTCCATGGAAATAACATCTAAGATCTTCCTTCCCTTGAGGAAGCCCAATTGTTCCTCTGATAAAGCTCAAGAGAGTATAGGCCGAATTTTCTTTGCTATGATTTTTGCAATAATCTTGTAGCATATATTGCAAAGAGCGATTGAGCGGTAATTAGAGAACATACTAGGACGATTAACCTTGGGGATCAATGCTATAAAAGTTGATTTTATCTTTTTTATAACTTCTCCTTTTAATCTAGACTTTTCCACAACATCGAGCAAATCCTGCTCGACCAACTCGAAATAATGAAGAAAAAATTCTACAGTCTAGCCATTTGGCCCATGACTTTTATCCTTTAATAAGCCTTTCAGAACCTCTAGAATTTCCTCCTTTGTGCAAGGATTTTCTAGAGATGAGATTTACTCTTCCATCACCATCCTAGGGAATAGCCTTATAGTAGCAACCTCGTCACCAATAATAATTATTCTCGTGTCCTGATAGAAAGATTTAAAATGATTGATAGCAACATTATTTATGTCCTCTTTTTCCGAGTGGATCCTTCCCGCTTCATTCTGAATCTCCCAAATGTGTTTTTTATTCCTTCATAAGCTGGCAAAACGATGGAAGAACTTTGTATTTTTACCTCTACTTGTGATCCAGATTGCTCTACTCTTTCGTCGCCATCTCTCCTCCTCCTCCATAAGCTTATTTTTGCGATCATCCTCCAATAACATCACTTTATGCTCAAAATACTCAATTTGTAATCCCTGCGCCTTCAGATGGAAAAGTTCATCTAGGCCTCCTTCGACTTTATCCATTTCTAAGTGATCCATGATCCATTTTTCATATGACCAGGCCTTTTCCCGAGATTTCAGAATTGCTAGCCTCCCTGCCAATCTTCTTTGTGCTCCCTCTGGAAGTTGAATTGTTGTATCATTCCATACTTCACCCACCATAGTATCAAAGGAGGCATCAAGTAACCAGGTTAGACTTAACTTAAAAGGAAAGGCTATCATAGATGGTTCTTCGCCCAACTGAAGAAACACTCAGGTGTGATCATATATAAAAGGACATTCAACCCATTCTCTAAATCTACAAGAAATAGTGAGAAAATACTCTGCCACGTAG
This sequence comes from Picea sitchensis, assembly GCA_010110895.2. Lineage (NCBI taxonomy): Eukaryota > Viridiplantae > Streptophyta > Pinopsida > Pinales > Pinaceae > Picea > Picea sitchensis. Next base: position 113,990 of record SNQJ01S0069890.1, on the reverse strand, counting down.
AATCTGTCTAGTCTCTTTGACATGCCTTTAGTTCCGGACCTACCATTTCTCCACGTCGGCACCACCTCAGTTGGGGCCACATCCACCAACTTGATTTTTGTAAAAATCTCTTTAAAAAAGCCTGCCAGAGAATCTGCCTGTGCTGACTCTCCCCAAATATCCTCTGAACTTGTCGTTTAGTTCAGGTCACCTACCAGAATCAAGTCATCAATTGATAACAAACCCACTCCATCAAATTTTTCCTAGAATTTCTTGTGCTCTTGGCATGGTCCATACACATTTAGGAGTGACACCTTCCTTTTATTCGCTAATCTAGTACCTGACAAAAAAATTCCGACACAACTTAGGACCGACACTAAGTCAAAAAAGGTAGGGTCCCAAGATACAAGAAGCCCACCAAAATTTCCAACAGAGCTTACTACACAAATCATCCACTCAGGCTTGAGCAAGTACATGAAATTTCTTGCATTTCCCACTTCCACTAAAGTTTCTTGTAGGAAAATTACAGTTGGACGAGTTTTAGCTAAGAGTATTCTCATGGAGGCTAGTTTTAGGGGTCCTCCCACCCCTCTAATATTGAGGGATAGAAAGATCACGACTTAGCCCATGCGAGGGATTTCATGCCTCTAAGCACCCCTTGATCTAGAACATCAGTCTGATAAGAAGAAGACGAACCCATGGAACCTGCCTTTTTACGAGCACTCCTGGTTTCAATAAGAGATAGCTCCAAACCCAAGCCTCATGACCACGCCAGATCCTTCCTAGGATCGATCCCTACACCCGAGGGATCATATATTTCTCCCTTAATGCTAGAGCTAGTGACTAAATCCTTCCCCAGGTAAGTTGGAATAGGAATGGAGCATAAGTTTCCGTTAATGGAAGGAACTAAGGAAGAGATTATTTTATCCAAAGAGTGATTTCTAATGGACAATTCATCATAACCTGGAGCAATAAAGGAGTCTTCCTCATCTAAGGATACAAACAGAATAGGAGAACTCGAAACATGTAGAGGAGGTGTGTCCGGAGAGGTCACTGGATGTATAACAAAGATAACTGGAGACGAAAGGACAAAGTCCAACACAAGTGGTTTACCAACCTCTGTCTGATGATCCGAGTCTGAAAGAAAATGACTATATAGGTGATCTATCTCCCACGTAGAAAGCGAATTATACAACATAGGACATAAAATTTTAATCTTACCAATGAAAGTAGTATCCACCAATTTAGGGCTCTCCTCAGTCCTTAAACTCGAGAAAACTCCCATGTCTGGTTGGTCTCGCAAGGGAGAGTAGTTGTCAACCAAGTTATCCTCCGAGGGGTCCTCCTCATAAGGATCTCCAAAGGTCTGTGTACAATCCTTTTACAAGTGTCCAATTCGTCTATAGAATGAACAACGAAAAGGGAGACCCAGATAATCCAACCGTTGGGTGAATAAATGGCCCCTCCACTCTATATATTCAATATCATTTCACATTTTCCTATTAAATTTAGTTGTGATAATTTTTAATAATATTAATGTTTGGAGTACAACCTATTCCATGATCTCTAAGTGGTGAAGCTAAGAAATCACATCTTCCAGTCTAATTTCTTTTGAGTCTTAAATGACTTTCACTAACAATTGAGTCTTTAGTAATTTAACTTGTACTTGTACCTTAAATACCTAATCACACATTTACTAATGAGAGGAAGATTAAGATTGCTCTTTACATTAAGAATTGGACAAGATGTATTTTACCTTTAATTTTAAATTTATTTGATGCAAAGCAATTTTACATTTACACATTTTTTCTTTACTTTTTTTAAAACATGCTAAATCCTCAAGCATGGAAACCATAAAAAATCTTTGAGGTGAGGTGTAACATCTTATAATTATTTTTTATATTTTAATTTAACTTGTCATAAAAATCAATTCCAAATTATATTTATAAAAATGATTTTTTTCTAAATTGTTATTATTATCAATGGAAATAAACAATTTACTTTGAATGAATAATCACCAAAACAAAGTATTATAGTTTTCTTTAAAAAAATTATAAAAAATAAATTATCAATCATATACTATTTTTAATTTTATTCACATTACATATAATTTAAGCGCATTGAAAATTGCATGTAAGTAAACATATTTTATTTTCTAACCCTATACTCACATGTTATAGAGCCACTAATGGACAACGGGTCACATTATGGATGCCTTATACAATGTTTTATGACAATTTTTACAAGAGTTAATTAAGGGAGATCATACTTAAATTTGAAATAGACTTATTTCCATTTTTTTTTCTTTTAAATATTTCAATGATTAACCTCAAAGTGATTCAAAGGGAAATAGGTCTTATGCATGAGATGATAAGGGATATTGGTGGTCTTATGTGTAAATTCTAACCTTGTACAATATCTACTACAAATAGATATTCATAAAAGAACATAAAATATACAATGGCAAATACAAACATTACACAGAGATTTTTCCCCTGGAAACCCAAACCGGGAAAACCAACATATTCTATATTAAAAAGAACATAAAATATACAATGGCAAATAATAAACATTACACGTAGATTACCGTACCCAAACCTGTTCCAACATATCTCTATGGTCTCATTCATTGTGTTACAATGTTTACAATACGTTTATGCTATAGGATCTTAGTGGTATCCAAACCCTAACCCAATGAATTGATTAGTCTCAAACCCTAATTCCTTAACCGGAAATCAAAACCATCGACAAAGAAACCATGCTCTAAAACCACCTAAATATAATGCTGTTCGATGAATTTTTTTTGGGGTGGTAAAAAGCCTCGGGAATCCCCTGCATGGGGATCCGGCCCATGTACTTCAGGGTGCTATGCCCCCCTCTTAACCCCCTGTGCGCCTAGTGAAAATGCTCAGACACTACTACTCATGCAAAGAATATAACACATACCCAACATTCTCAGATGAGCATTGTCTATGTTTCTACTCAACAATATTCTATGTAATATAACACTACCACCACAGTTTAGTAGTTCCACCTTAACCCACTTCTGCTAGTTTAATCAATTGCTTAGTTTTATATGAATTACTCATGGTTCCACCAACATCATGTATTGTTATGTAAATATTTCTCACGGTTACACCACCAAATGTTCACAGTTGCACCAAACTTGTTCAAGGTTCTGTAAATTGCTCTTGGTTTCACATGCATTGCTCCTAGTTCCAACAACATTATTCATTGTTTTGTAAACAAGGCTCTTGGATCCACGATCTTTTTTCAAGGTTCCATAAGTAAGGAATGCGATTTAAAACTTATATATGATGATGTTGACAAGGAAAACCTTTACTTATCTCCAGAGTTAGTCAAGGCATCTCAATCAAATCCTTATACAAGAAGCAAGTGCATTAAATACTAAAGGTCACTTAGAGGATTGTATTAACAAATTGTATATTTTTGTTTTTGAGAAGTATGATGCACTCATTAAGAGATATATGGATTCTTTGTATTAATGAGCTCATAGAAATACAAGAAACAAGTGCATTAAACACTAAAGGTCACTTAGAGGATTGTATTAGAAAATTGTAATTTTTTTGTTTTTGAGAAGTATGAAGCACTTGTTGAGAGATGAAGTATTTCTATTGATGAGCTCAAAGAGACTCATGCTCATACTAATTAGATGGAGGAATTGTATTAATGGGCACCAATACAATTTAGGTGACTATGTTCACCTTGTCAAAGGAAGTATTCAATCCTTTATTAATGGAATCATTGGGACACTTCAATAATGGAAGAAAATGACACAATCACAAAAATTGCAATATATGAGGAAATCTAGGTGAGAGAGCTCATTAACTTTCATGTACAATGAGATACCATGATACATTTATTTTGTAATAAGATTCAAAACATAATAAAGTTGTCGAAGAATCTAGTCTATTATGCTCAATCCCTAACACATCAAGTCACACCAACATTTATCTCAATGAAGGTAATTGAAATGAAATACTAATAGGTGTTTTAAATTTAATGTGGAACTATTCAGTAAGCTTTAATGTGGAACTATTCAGTAAGTTAGTTCTATTTAGAGTCTGCAGAATATTTGTAATTTATTATGCATGGCTAATTAATACTTGAGACTACCATTTTCCATATGTCTAACAAGTGAATTTTCATCCTTTTAGTAAACTATAAAGGGTTCAAGAAAATGAAGTTACAAGACAATTCATTCCACAACTGATAAAGTATAATAAAGATACTTATCACTATCATTTACTACAATTCTAACAAAATAATTTTCATCTTTTTAGTCCACAGTAAAGGGGTAAATGAGGTGTTGTTGTAGGGGCTAGTTGACCATGTCGACTAGATCTGAAGGTCGACTTAGAACTTGTCAGCTGACCGACGTAGTTAGAAGTAGAAGTCAATTGGAGTCTCTGTTAAGCGATCGACCTAGGCAATTACGTAGTTACAATTGTCTATTAGAGGTATAAATAGATAAGCACATGAAGTCTTAGATAACTTCCTATGAGAGGTTAGATGTAATTGTGTTGTACTATCTATCATATAATAAAAAGACTATTCTTTTGGCTCTCATTACTTGTGTATGTCTCTATATATGTCTATGTGTATGCATGTATCTATATGATGGCTATGTAAGGTTCTACTGGTAACACCCCCTACTTTTCCCTAGATTACAACATTGGTTCCATTACCGGTAGCACTGAACTTGGGCACATGGAAGTGTACATAAATGCTAACTCAACAAGACATACATGAGTGGTGGGAGTGCAAAATTGAGAACTACATTAGAAACTACGCAAGAAGGAATAACCTCTCACTAGTCGAAGCAAGGTCACAGTCCTTTTCAGAGACACATGAAATATTTCTTGAAGCTATCCCATAAGCATTGTTTCAACAAATTAATAGATCAGGTGATGCGTAAATTGACACCTGACGAGAATTTAGGCCCAAAGTTTATGAATGGAGGATGAAAGAACCTGGATGACTAGCTCAAAACAATTATTGAAGATTATATTTCAGAACAATCCATTGAAGATCGAATTTCCCTCAAAAAAATAAAAGAGAAATTCTACATCGAATTGCACAACATATTTTTCTACACGGTTCCAACACTTCATAAATTCCTTCTCGACAAGGGAGTCGGTGATAACGCCAAATACTGACTAAGATTAGGCACACTGTTACCAAATAGAAACTTCCAAGAAAGAGACAAAAAGTGGGAAGCATTTCTTGACACAAAGTGCAAAGATACAAGAGAATCCTAGGATTACTTCTTGAAGAAATAAATATGGCCAACGCTCCCGACTTAGAGTAAGTCGGGTCCACAATGGGGGCTCGGTTGAGATTATGTGATGCCATAAAAACAATAAGTAGCGTTTCCCAAGCCTAAATGTCGTCAAGAGGGAAGTAAGCCCATAATAAATACACATATATCCAAAAAATAGAATGGGATAAAAGACAACAGAAAAAAGAAGAACTTCGTAACTAGTGGAAAAACAAAAATTAGAATAGAAATATGTTTGGGGAGGGTTAGCCTGTCAGAGCACATGAGTAGTTTGAGTCAGACAAAGATTTACCAGAATTAGCAACAACAACAATGACGACGACACTCGACAGAAGTAGTGACGCACAGTTGAACATCCATCAACTGGTCGACGAACTAGAAAGTATGTATTACAAAAAATCTAGACCAGATTTACGTATGCCTACCACACTGGAAAACAATCCAAGGATAAGAGAATTTCTCCCATAAAGGCTGTAGATCAACGACCAATCTGGAAGATTATGGTACAGAACAAACGACCTGGGAAACCTATGAGATGCATAGATTTTTGAGCATGAATGAAATGAAGTCGACAACATGATTATCCAAATCAAGGACCTCACTGAATCGACCCCCTTGCCACATTTAATATTGAGAGAAGAAATTAACTATAGTCTGGAAGCAACACAACCTTTGGAACGACGGTTAGTCGAATACAAAGATCAAAGTTCCCAAAATGAGGATGTGTATTCTGTACTCAAGAAGAAACAACTATTCATTGAGTATCATTCATTTTCTAATGCAGAAAAAAATCGACCAAAAGATTCAACAGTTCAATTGAAATAAGTAGTATCTCAAACACCAAGAAAACTGAGCGTTCCCACCAATAAATTCAAAATGGGATTCAACCACATCCCCATTTACAAAGGAGAGGAAGACCCAAAACTCCATTGGTTTGTATGTGAAATTTTCTGGGATGCAGCTGATATTACAGACGAGTATAAGAAAATGGCTCAATTTAGAGCTGCACTGTGCCTCCACGACTTAACATGGTTCATGAACTACACCAAAAACCAAACTCGTTCAAAGGAATAAATAAAGAATAGTTTTTTAACATTCTTTAAAATCCAAGACATCACACATTTGGAAACTCAAAAGTTAAACTAAATCAAACAAATACTAGGTGAGTCGGTAAGCGAATATGACAAGAGATTCAAAGATATCCTATGTTAACTCTTGACGACGATCAACTAGAACCTGCTAGTCCAGTGGTATGTAGCTGGGCTTCTACCAAGAATCTGATCTCTGCTACGCTTATATGATATAAACAACTCTTAAGACACACTACAGAAGGCACATCGAGTCGTTTCAGACAACGATAGCCTATTGACTTCCTCGAATACAGAGAGACCAGAGGAAAAATAGAAAATTTGCAACAAACTATCAAAAATCTATCTATATGACACAATGAAATATGGTGAACCACATGCACCAGGGACAGACATACAAATGATAATTGTCCTCTAAATGAGTGCACACAAACAACATACGTACATTGAGCATAAGCTCAGAAATATTGTAACATATGTGAATTCTTAACTAATCATAGTATACAATATTATCCACACAATCTAAAAAACATGAAGTTGTGTGACATTTGTGAAGCTTCCGATCACCGAACTTTAGAATGCCATCTAAATGTTAGAAATAAAAATAATATATGAACAATATACCACACATAAACCACCGACAAAGGAAACAACTATGGTCGAAGAGATGCTTATTTCAGTGGTCATGGTCGAGGTCGAGGAGGCTGAAGTGGATTTGGTTGTCAAGATCGAGGTCGTGGATGACCATATTGTGCTAATTGATGGAAAAATGATCACGATAGCACAGACTATCCTATAAAAGACAAAATTGATCTGAAATTTTGCAACATATGCGACATTAGAGACCGCTCTTTAGAAGACTGCCCGATAGTACTTGACAAAATTATACCTAGAAAAACTATAAATGTACTACACACAGTATCCAAAGAAGAGGTGAGGAAATCCAAAAACTTACATATTGTTACAAGGTCAAGCGCAGGACGAGACATCCATACTCCACCACAAAATTACCAAAGAAAGAAGGCTAACATCTTCCCAAACCTAGATAAAGAAGAGCAAATCATGAGAGAAGATCTTAAATTATTCAAAAATTCCACTTTAGATCAACAAAATCCAAGAATTCAAAATGAAGAAACCATTGAGAAATTTTTGCAACTACTAAAAGAAAAATAGTCAATAGGTAGGCTGTTGGATCTAGTTAACATACTGCGAGAATACAGAGATGGTCATAAACCAACAAAGGATGCAAATAATCTCTCCTATAAAAACAAAGACTACGATCCACAAGTCAACTTGGAGATCGAGGGAATGATGATCAATAAGGTGTTCATTGATTTTGGTTCACAAGTCAATATTTTACCATGAGAAACATGGGTATGAACAGGCTAACCCAACTTGGCACCCATGATGAATTACCTTAAGTTAGCTGATCAAATATTAATAGAACCAATTGTAATACTGAAATTTTTTGACACACAAATTATGGGAATACTGACTTTGGTTGACTTCAAGGTGATTGACCTTGTCGAGGGATTTCTAGTGTATGCAACTCTTGTCGGTCGGCCATGGGGTTGACGAATGAAAGAAACTATCTCCTTGGAAAAAGATAGAATTAAATTAAAAGGAAGTGGGAGAAAAATAATTATTCCCCTGGATCCAAAGGAAGGAAAACCATGGATAGAGTCATGGGATGAAGATCAAGAAGCCAGGTCTATATATAAGATAAACAAAAAACAAAAAAATTATATAGAATTGACCATAGAAGGAGAAATTTTTAGAGAATCTACCATGTCGGTCAGACATAATTCCGACTCCACCTTATACAACTAGAAAATAGAAAATTATGAAGCACTTGGGAAAGACTGCTGGTCTATCGAAGTTATTCCAAAGAAACATCTTAAGACATGCTATTCAATCCAAGATGTACCAAAAGTATACAAAATAATAACCCGACAAAGCCCCACTCTTATTCCAACTGACAATTAAATTAGAAAACCCTTGCGATACAATGAACGAAATACCGCTTAGAGCCATGTTAAAGAGGTAGAAAAATCCATATGAGAGCAAGGAAGGACACAGAGTCTTGTGGAAAATTTCAGAGGCAAGGCTGCAATATGGTGGGAAACACATTCCCCCTAATTACAAACATGGGAAACTGTGTCGACATACTTCATTGAAAGATTCGACGACAAGAAATTATCCAAAGATGCAGATATTCCCACATCCAAAATCGGCTACGATCCAACAAAAAATATTCAACATTGTGAAAGTAAATGGTGAAGAATAGGATATAAGGATGAAAGGGTATGGCCTCATATTTTCCCAAGTACATTAGATGAGATACCAACCAAATGGTACAAGATTGAAGAAGCTTCCGGCCACACTTCCAACTAGGCTGAAATCAAAGGAAATTTTATGCAAGACTTCAAATTTGATCCAGTAGAGGAACACTTGAAAAATGTAGCATGTTAAATAAAAATATTTCTAGAAAGTACTTCACCATCTCAACAGAAAGAAAAATCAAAGATGTCAGTCGATGGAGGATCAACATTGACTTTCAATTTTGTGTTGGTAGAAAACAAGGAAATCTCGACTACATGGAGAATCAACATGGAGAATATAAAATGGCCAGGACATAGCTTCCAGTGGAAGAAAGACCATCTAACACTGCAAAATCATGTGAAGTCAATATCAAGTATAGCCACGAAGAACAAATAAGACCAGGAACAACCTCCCAAAAATCTTTACAAAAATTGAAGAAGGAGAATGCCACCTCAATGAAGCAAAACCACTCGAATGGATGGATGCATAAATAAAGACGAAGGATTTCGACATATCAAATGATGGCCAACCAAAAATGGTATGAATAGGTGATTATTGGTCTGACAAGTAAACAACTGACATAGTCAGTCTACTAAAAGAGTATCAAGATGTTTTTGCACATGACTATAAGGATCTGAAAGGAATGGTAGAGGAAATGGGTGAAATGAATATTGAACTGATCCTAGGAGAAAAACTAATAAAAAATGACCATACAAGTTATCGCATAAGTACAAACCATTCATTCAAAAAGAGATCGAAGGAATGCTACAAGTAGGATTTATTTATCCTATCGACAAGGAAGAATGGGCAAGTCCCATGGTGGTACAACCAAAGAAGCACGATCCAAATAAATTAAGAATTTGTGTTGATTTCCAGGGACTCAATAAACACACTGTGACATATCCATTCCCCACCCCTTTTGCTAATTAAATCATAAACGAAGTCACTGGTCACAATTTATTTTCATTTACTAACGAATTCTCAGGATATAACCAGGTGCCAATAACAAAAGAATATCAGGAAAAAACAACATTCGTGTCGGAATTTGGATGTTTTTCCTACAGAGTAATGCCATTCAGTTTGAAGAAAGCACCAACAATTTTTTCAAGAATAGTGGTCTAATCATTCCAAGAATATATCTATAAAACCATGGCTATATACTTCGATGACTGGACAATCTATATTCTGTTCATAAATCACATACAATGGCTTCGAATTATGTTAGAACGCTGCAAACAGATTCAACTATCACTAAACATCAAAAAATGCATATTTTCCATGCCTATTAGAATCTTGCTAGGAAACACGGTATGTAAAGATGGGGTAAAGGTCGACATGGCTAAGATAAAGATTGTACTAGATCTAAAACTACCTGTGAATAAAAAACAAATCAAAAGTCTACTCAGTCATATTGTCTATTATAGGAAGTTTATATGCCACTACTTAGACATCACATTCCCAATGGATGAGCTTCTACGAAAAGATGTCAAATTCAAATGGAGCCAAGACTACCAAGAATCCTTTGAATTTTTAAAGAAGAAGTTGGTTGAAGAACCCATTCTCAAATTTCCAAAATTGTCGAGAAAATTTCATGTCCATGTCGATGAGTCCAATGTAGCTGTCGGGTCAGTTTTACCTCAGCCATATGACGACACAATGGATCACCCAAATGAGTATGCAAGTCGGAAACTAAATAAAGCAGAAAGAAACTATTTGACTACGAAAAGGGAAGCCTTATCAATGATTTTCGCTCTACAAAAGTTCCGTCACTATTTACTGGCAAACCCCTTTACATTTTTCACAGACCATCAAGCATTGAAATATTTAGTCAATAAGCCAGTTCATCGGGGAAAGATTTTTTGATGGTTACTATTATTTCAGGAACTTGAATTTGACGTAATCATTTGACCAGGGAAAAAGAATGTTCGACCTTATCACCTTTCACGATTAGAAACAAGAGAAGATTTGACAGGCATCGATGATGAACTTCTAGATGCACACTTATTTAGAGTCGAAGATGCACCTAAATATTTAGAAGATATTTCCAATTTCTTAGAGGAAGGAAAGGCCCTAGAGGACCTCCTGACAAAAAAAAAGAAAACTCTAGCCATGGAAGCTGCACCGTTCACAATCATTAATGAATACTTATACAAAATGGGAATGGATGATGTGTTAATAATATGCATGACAGAACATGAATGGGAGGATATCATCAATGAAGCCCATGCAGGAGTAGTCGGAGGAAATTTTCAGGTCGACACAACAACCAAGAAGGTATTACAAGCATGCCTATGGTGGCCGAATTTGCATAAAGGATTTCGAGATCAAGTAAAATAATGTGATAGTTGTTAGAGGCTTGGATGAAACTTGTGGAAAAATGAAATACCACTAAGTTCAATAAACCTTAATCGAGAGTTTGAAATCTGGGCTATTGAATTTGTCGGGCCTTTTCCACAGAGGGAAAGAAGAATTGGTGCCAAGTATATCATTACTGTGGTCGATTATATGACTAAGTTGGAATAAGATGATCCAATCAAGTCGTGTACCAAAGAGGTAGTATCTAAATTCATCTATGAAAAAATAATCACAATATTTGGCTGTCCTATGACACTAATCAACGACCAGAGAACTCACTTTGTAAATGAAACAATTAAAGTTCTACTGGATTTTTTTTTAATTGACCATATAAAAACGACAACCTATCACCCACAAGAAAACAGGGCAGTCGAATCCTTTGATAAAACATTACACAAGGGACTTACAAATATTTGTGGCATAAATAAATACGACTGGGATGATAAGATTCTTGCAATCCTATGAGCGTATAGATCAACATTCAAAACATCGAATGAGCAGACTCCGTTCAAACTAGTTTATGGCCAAGAAGCTATTATTCCACTACAATTTTGGACTAATTCCGAAAGTGTCGCAACTATAGAAAAATTTGATGAGAAAAAAAACATGAACGACTGACTATACCAACTAAACAAGCTGGAAGAAGAGAGGTTAATAGAAATCCATCACCAAGAGGTTCAAAAGAAACAACAAAAAGTGTGGCATGATTGTCACTCAAATAAAAAGGATATAAGAGAGGGAGGCATAGTCTTACTGTATGACAATCGTATAAAATACAAACCCCAAAAATTGGAAACAACATGGATGGGGCCTTATGTGGTGGAAGATATTTGGCTGACTAAGTCAATCCAGTGATAAATATGGCTCAAGAAATCTCATCGTTCGAATTATGTATCGACCACGTATCAACAGAGGAAACCTCATCGATTGGGTCCAGGACAACACCGACCAAGAAAACACCGATGTTGACAAAGATGGAGCATTTAATTATGGATAGGTAAAAGTTGACGTGAGCATTAATGATGGAAATAACCGTTGTACAGTCATTCATGAAATCGTCAAATACACCGATACACACAATATTCAACAACACAATATTACAAATAATGGCTGATGGGACAAACGAATGCCAACCAAGCAACGATTTAAACATCCACTCGCTCGACCTACTTGTACCACCAATATTTATGATGGAAGAGAATGAAATATGAGAACATCTAGATGCATTGAACCCAACGTTCTCACCACCAACTATAAATTTGGAAGAAGCATACGACTTTGCCTCACTGTTATTTTCTCCTCCATAGACAAGTATAGCGCAAAGAGAACAGATGACCAAACTCGTAAATTCTCCAATGTTTCCAAAAACTAGTAAATAGGATCAAAAAATGCAGTGGATGAGAGGCCAAGTTGACAAATGATCCAGGTGGATATCGGTGGCCACCTACCCTTTTCGACTGGCTCAAAATAGTGTTCTGGAAAATTTGTCAATTTACTATTTTTAGTAGTTTTTAACTTCCGGGGCCATTTTGAGGGCCCAAATGAATGTTTTTCAAGATCGAGGTTCTCAATGATATCCAAAAGCATTATTGAGCCCCCAAAATTAATCTCCTCAATGATACCTTTCCAACAAGCTATCATATGCCTAAAACAAAGATTGTATGCAAAAGTTACGACCCTGGGAAGTTGATGTACTAACTTACCTAAACGAGGCCCACATGAATTTTGGCGCTTCATCTCCTAGGGTTAGGTTTTTGGATGTCTAGGACTTTTGGAATTCCTGTTTATTGTAAAAATTCCTTCAAATCCTCATTGTAATGATCTTCTTATGAATGTGAGTAGCTGTCACATCTCTTCTCAGAGATAAGTTGCCACCATTCTGTCGAGTCTTTCACTCTGTATTTTACAGTCTCTGTACATTTATTTCATTAATAGAAATAGTGTATTACTGTATATTTGTGTTTATGGTTGCATCTCTGATATATTTTTGTTATATTATTGAATAACTACGATATCTCTGTGTATTTCTTTATTATATCTCCGATCTCATTTCGTGCCGAAAATAATCCGGATCAACAACACAACAAAAGGTTCAAGAACGAGGGAAGTTTTTGATAGAGCCACCACGACGCCATTGCAAATCCAGATGCAAAATATCTAGCTCGCGAAGATGGAGGAAATAAACTAGAGCAAGCATTGGTTAAATTTCACATAGTGGCAAATGGAGGAAGGAAGTTGGAAAGAAGAAACTGAATTCCTGGAAAAAGCAGGAATTCGACATATCCTTGTCGCCTCGCAAGTAGCTGACATGGGTCGATGGAAAGAAGAAGAAGAAAAATTTAATGTTAGTTGGTATCTTCAAGGATACCTTAGGTTAGATGAGTCCATAGAAATAAATGGTCGCCTCCTCTACTGAATCCTAGGAATCCCAAGGGTAGGGATGAAGGTACCCAAATCAACCAATTCTAATGATTGGATGCAATTTTTAATAGGGTCGGTGACAACCAAAAACTCTAAGTGATTGTTGATCAGCAAAATCATTGACCCAAAAGCCCATTGGACTGCCACCATAATTTATTTTTTCTTCACACTGTCAGGATGGGCATCTGATGTAAATATGACAATGGTTGAAGCAATATACGAAGTCTATTAGAATTCAAAAAGGTTCAATTGGGGGGAATATTTGGCCAACATGCTCAAAACCAACTACAAGGAAGTTCAATATTCGAGCCGAGACATCAAGTTTCCTTCATTGCTAATATGGATAGCAATGGAACAATATGGGCATGTAGGAGAGGCAACATTCACATCTAAGAATACCCCGACAATGGAGAAGTACATATTTTTCTCCTCAAATCAGATAGGTACATCAAACTCACTTCCACCAAAAGAGATGTTTTGGTTGTGGGTTGTAGGCTTGAAATATATTACCCACAGATGGCGATTCGAGTAAGAAATCTATCGAGCACTTCCATCACCTTGCCATTTTCAGATCAACCTTGACTGCACGAAGATTTGGTGTGGAGTCACGTTAGACTAGAACCAAAAGAATTACATTACCAGCCGACAATGGAAGAAATATTCACAGAATTGGAAAGACAAATCAATCAGAACTTAGAAATTCTTCCCGAGGCACAATAGACATGGATGCTTATAATATTTCCATTGACCTATGAGGAACAAGAAGAAGAAAGAAAATTCTCTCTCTACACAGTTCCATTTGTCAAAGACTTACAAGATCTGACAATCGTCCCTCCAAATCCTTCCCCAGGAAAAATAAAACAACTGAATAAAAAGAACAAAGGGAAGAAAGCTACTGAAGAAGAAGCACTAGAGATATACACAAAGGAGATATGGATAGAAAAATTCTATTCAAATGAGGGCATCGACTTCAACGACCCCATCATTAAAGAAAAAATGAAAAGTATCACCTCCAAGATCACCGTCAAACTACAACAAACTTGACAAGAAATTGCTACCATGAAGAAGATATACAATTCCTCTGTCGGACCCCAAATGAAGGAGGCCTTCTAGAAATTTGAGAACATAAATAGTACACTCATGAAAATTGAAACAAGAGGAGCAAAGAGGCAAAAGAATTTAAAAATCACAACTACTTTTGTCAGCCCGACGAAAGTTACAGTAAACACAACAGAATCAGAATTAATACCTAAAGAAAAACCAAGCAAGAAAAGAACACTTGATGCTGCAATCAACCTCACCGGGGAGTCACCCCTAGTAGAGCTAGCCCTGGTCGTAGAAGAATTGCTAGTAAATAAAAATAAGAGGCAAATCATCATCAACGAATATTTCTAAGCCACAGAGTCAGACTAGCCAGCGGAGACAGATGCCGTTGATATAGAAACCATAGACATGGAGCAGTAGGAGTCGGTCGAAGAAATTGACATGGAACTGGTACAACAATAGTTGACTAGAAAATCGACGTCACCACACCATTCAGTTGAATCAATACAAGTCAGTGAGCCAATTGTCCCAACAAAAGTATGCAGTCCATCCGTTTGAAGCATCAAATTAATAGGAAGAAGTATTGCGGTCCACTGAAGCACATTAGGTCGAGATTAACCAGAATGATAAGGAAGAAAAGCCAAAAAAAAAAATCCCAAGCATACAAGAGGAGAACGTTGAAAAGTTGAAGATTGAAAAGCCTTTACTAGAGATAGAGCCTGCGGATGCTGAGCATTTTAACACAGAAGAGCCAGAACTCCAAAACAAAGAAGATATGGAGGTACAAAAAACCTAGCATGAGGAAGAA
This sequence comes from Picea sitchensis, assembly GCA_010110895.2. NCBI lineage: Eukaryota > Viridiplantae > Streptophyta > Pinopsida > Pinales > Pinaceae > Picea > Picea sitchensis. The sequence goes on along the minus strand of SNQJ01S0069890.1, from coordinate 98,671 downwards.
TAAAAATATAAAGCAAGCATCCTGACAACACAATAGACAGTAACACAAGATGACCAAACATCCAAAACTACAGAGAAAATAAAGAAAAGGAAGTTGTCCATTATCACCATCAGAACAACTACAAAATGACTCCATCAGGGTTGTCAGTCGAAACCTCATTTGACCCAACCACCATTTCCGACAAATACTTGTTCGACTTACATGGAGATATTTCAAAAGAATCAACAAGGAGATGGAAGAAGGTGTTGAAAGAAGGAAGCCAGGTCGAAATAATTAAAAAAGAGAAAAATAATATCTTGGAAGGATGCAAAGAAACAATCAAGTTCAATGAAGGTATAGAACATATGTTAGAAGTGCAGAACCCCTTAGAAGGATTTAAATAACTGATCTACAAAATGATCAAAATCAACACAAATTACCGACAACAAGTATAGGCACTGAAGGAAGAAAAACAAGAAGTTGAGAAACAACGTAAGTTAGCACTCAAATAAATACAAACAACCCAAGGACAAATGAACACGGTCTCAGAAGTAGAACAACAAAATATGAAAGGCTTCAAACAAAGCATACATAAATTAACCAAATAAGATAGCGCAATAAGATCTATGGTAAATGAATGACCGAATCATTTTGCAGATGCATTTAGTAAATGTCGAATACAAAGGGCTATAGTTGAGAGTATATAAAGATCAAGAAACTCGGCTATGGACAACAAAATAAAATAATCCCTCTCCACGCAGCTGGAAAGAGAAAGAGAAATAGAGAAAAAACTATCATAACAAAAGAAGGAATGGCAGAAGGAGGGACACAGAGTGCAGTTAGAAACTAACCAGGAATCCAGTCACCTCAACCAACTCATAGGTCACTACAAGGAAAATACTTTTTAGCGGAGGTTTCTAGTGTTACAAAATTGGAAAAAAATGGAAAAAAACCTCCGCTACAACATCTGTTATTGATAGCGGATGTTTTTGCGGATACTATAATGAAAGTTGATTATAACTAAACAAATCTGGGTGGCTGGATGTGTTAGCACATGTTTACAAATTGGTGCGTTGTATAAGGCACACGCACAACTGCGTACATACACTTACAACACCGGTGCGGTCCACTTAACTTCAATTATCGGGGTAGTAAAATATGAAAGCACTGGGGTGGTAAAATATTTAAGCACCGGGGTTTTAACAAAAAAACGTATTGGGAGAGTTAAAAATAATTAAGCACCAAGGCTTTCTTCATAGAACATATCAGTGCATTATTAATAAGAAGGCATCGATGTTGTATAAAATAATATGCACCAGTGTGTTACAGGGAAAAACACCCCGATGCATTAAAAATCGAAAGCACCAGTGCTTTTCCGTAACAAACAAGCCCCGATTCTTATCAATAACACAATAGCACCGGTTCATATAAATAACACATACGCACCGGTGCTTCATATAAGATTAACACATCGATGACCAACATTTTAATATAATTTTGTGGTATTAAATTAATATTGAAACCAATGCCAATTGATTACATAAAAGAATTGGTGCGAATCTCATATGAAACACACCAGTGAGTTTTAATATTAAATGCTCCGATGAGATTAATAATTAAAATACACCGAGAAACATTGCATCGTGATAATGCAATTATTGTTATTTTTTAATTCCATTATTTATCAAAAAAATTACATATATCTTATATTTTGATTAGTGAATTTGGATACGATGTTTGGATTAATTTGTTATATCATCAGATTTTTCATGTCGTCATTATAATATTTAGTCATCCATATCTTTAATCAATGATGTAACATTTCACAGTGACATTGAACAACACAATAGAATAAATTAAAACATATATTATTATATGAATAAGAGGGTATTTGTCATACAAAATGGGACACTTATCGATAATCCCATGTCTTTCAATTGGGACACTATGTCCATTACATTAAACAAAAATGTCTAATTTTCACAGAGAATTATTTCAAAAAAATACAATGCAACTTGCATTGATATCCAAATATATTGATCATCATTCTTCACTGGAACTGCTGTTAATGCTCGAGCTACTTCCATGCCATGGGTTATTTTGCTGAATGTTTGGTTGATTTTCTCGATTGTTTTGTTCTTCTTGAAGTTCCATCTACAAACGTAAAAATAAACTGTAATGAGTCTATCTACATTGGTGAGAATAATGAAAATTGAAATAAATAATATACATGAATGTAAATTAAAAAACAACGTACCTCCAAAGCAAGAAGTAACTCATGAATCATACAAATATGTTCAAAATCAAATCTCATGCCTTGTTTCAACAATTCTTCTATTGACTCAGTTCCATACTTTGTTTCCTACAAGTTTTATACCCCATAATAAATCATAGATTTAATATAAAGTATTATTTTTGTTTCATTAATTATAAAATGATGGAAGTAAAACAACATAAATTATACTTACAAATTTAACAATTAATTTTTGATATGCCAACATATACTCACAACCCTTAATTAACCCAATGTCAATCAATTTTTCTGATGGCTCTTCTTTGTATGTTAGCACCTATTTGAAGACATTCAAGGATGGCCGTTGTAAAACAATTTAAAATATACAAAAAAAATAACCTTAAGTTGTTCTAAGGAAATAACAATTATTCACGAACTTTGCTATCAACTCTTTTCTTCCTTGTTGTCCAATTTTATGTGCAGAATGAGTTCCATTTTCTTTTCTTTTCTGTAATAGAATATTTGAAAAGTAATATTTAATGTATAATTAATTATTTGTACTTAATAGAAAAATTCAATGATTACATACATTTGAAGCACATTGTTGTTGAGATAACTCCTCCTGCAATGCAATTATGTACAATTCTTTGACCATCTCCTTGTACACTTTTTTGGACATTCCTACTTGCATATTTTATATATTAGCTCGTTCGTCCTATGGAATTTTCATAATTTTCCTCAAAAATAACATGACAATAAAGTATTTTTATATTGATATATGAAAACTAGATATCACAAAATTGATATATTAATAAATGAATACTTTGTAATACATATATTACAAAGTATTCATTTATTAATATATCAATTTTGTGATATCTAGTTTTCATATATCAATATAAAAATAATTTACTGTCATGTTATTTTTGAGGAAAATTATGAAAATTCCATAGGACCAACGAGCTAATATCTGAAATATGCCAGTAGGAATGTCCAAAAAAGTGTACAAGTAGATGGCCAAAGAATTGGACATAATTGCATCGCAGGAGGAGTTATCTCAACAATACAATTCGAATCAATACAAGTCGATGAGACAACCGTCCCAACACAAAAATATGCAGTCCATCCGTTTGAAGCATCAAATCAACAGGAAGAAGTATTGTGGTCCACTGAAGCACATCAGGTCGAGATTAACTAGAATGATAAGGAAGAAAATCCAGAAAAAAAAATCCCAAGCATACAAGCGGAGAACGTTGAAAATTTGTAGATTGAAAAGTCTTTACCAGAGATAGAGCCCATGGACGCTGAGAAGATTAACACAAAAGAGCCAGAACTCTAGAACAAAGAAGATATGGAGGTACAAAACACCCAACATGAGGAAGAAGAAAAATATGAAGCAAGTATCCTGACAACACAATAGACGGTAACACACGATGACCAAACATCCAAATCTACAGATAAAATAAAGAAAAGGAAGCCGTCCATTATCACCATCAGAATGACTAGAAAAATGACTCCATCAGGGTCATCAGTTGAAACCTCATTCGACCCAACCACCATTTCCAACAAACACTTGTTCGACTTACATGGAGCTATTTCAAAAGAATCAACAAGGAGATGGAAGAAGGTGTTGAAAGAAGGAAGTTGGGTTAAAAGAATTAAAAAAGAGAAAAATAATATCTTGGAAGGATGTAGAGAAACAATCAAGTTGAATGAAGGGATAGAAAATATGTTAGAAGTGCAGAACCCCTTAGAAGGATTTAAATAATTGATCTACAAAATGATCAAAATCAACGCAAATTTTCGACAACAAGTATAGGCGATGAAGGAAGAAAAAAAAGAAGTCGAGCAACAACGTGACTTAGCACTCAAATAAATACAAACAACCTAAGGACATATGAATGCGGTCTTGGAAGAAGAACAACAAAATCTAAAAGGCTTCAAACATAACAAACATAAATTAACCAAAGAAGAGAGCACAATAAGATCTGTGGTAAATTAATGACCGACTCATTTTGAAGATGCATTCAGTAAATGTTGAATACAAAGGGCTGCAGTCGACAGTATATAAATATCAAGAAACTCGGCTATGGACAACAAAATAAAAGAATCCCTCTCCACGCAGCTAGAAAGAGAAAGAGAAATAGAGAAACAACTATCATAACAAAAGCAAGAATGGAAGAAGGAGGGACACACAGTGCAGTTAAAAACTGACCAGGAAGGCAGTCGCCTCAACCAACTCATAGGTCACTACAAGGAAAATACCTTTTAGCGGAGGTTTCTAGTGTTACAAAATTGGAAAAAATTGGCAAAAAAACCTCCGCTACAACATCTGTTATTGATAGCGGATTTTTTTGCGGATACTATAATGAAAGTTGATTATAACTAAAAAAATCTGGGTGGTTGAATGTGTTAGCGTATGTTTACAAATTGGTGCGTTTGTATAAGGCACACATGCCGCTGCGTACATACACCTACAACACCGGTGCGGTCCACTTAACTTCAAGCACCGAGGCAGTAAAATATGAAAGCACCGTTGGAGTAAAATATTTAAGCAACATGGATTTAACAACAAAACACATTGGGAGAGTTAAAAATAATTAAGCACCAGGGCTTTCTTCATAGAATATATCGGTGTTTTATTAATAAGAAGGCACCGATGCTGTATAAAATAATATGCACCAGTGCGTTACAGGGAAAAATGCCCCAACGCATTAAAAATCGAAAGCACCTGTGCTTTTCCATAACAAAGAAGCCTCGATGCTTATCAATAACACAATAGTGTTGGTGCATATAAATAACACATATGCACTGGTGCTTTCTATAATATTAACACACCGATGGCCAAAATTTTAATATAATTTTGTGGTATTAAATTAATATTGAAACCAATGTTAATTGATTACATAAAAGCATTGGTGAAAATTTCATATGAAACACACCGGTGAGTTTTAATATTAAACGCGTCGATGAGATTAATAATTAAAATACATCGAGAAACATTGCGTCATGATAGTGCAGTTATTGTTATTTTTTAATTCCATTATTTATCAAAAAATTTACATATATCTTATATTTTGATTAGTGAATTTGGATATGATATTTGGATTAATTTGTTATATCATCAGATTTTGCATCTCTTCATTATAATATTTAGTCATCCATATATTTAATCAACGATGTAACATTTCACAACGATATTGAACAACACAATAGAATAAATTAAAACATATTTTATTATATGAATAAGAGGGTCTTTGTCATACAAAATGGGACACTTATCGATAATACCATGTCTTTCAATTGGGACACTATGTCCATTACATTAAACAAAAATGTCTAATTTTCACAGACAATTATTTCAAAAAAATACAATTGCAACTTGCATTGATATCCAAATATATTGGTCATCATTCTTCACTGGAACTATTGTTAATGCTCGAGCTACTTCCATGCCTTGGTTTATTTTACTGAATGTTTGGTTGATTGTCTCAATTGTTTTCTTCTTCTTGAAGTTCCATCTACAAACATAAAAATAAACTGTAATGATTCTATCTACATTGGTGAGAATAATGAAAACTGAAATAAATAATATACATGAATGTAAATTAAAAAATGACGTACCTCCAAAGAAAGAAGTGACTCATGAATCATACAAATATGTTCAAAATCAAATCTCATGCCTTGTTTCAACAATTCTTCTATTGACCTAGTTCCATACTTTGTTTCCTGCAAGTTTTATACCCCATAATAAATCATAGATTTAATATAAAATATTATTTTTGTTTCATTAATTATAAAATGATGGAAGTAAAACAACATAAATTATACTTACAAATTCGACAATTAATTTTTGATATGCCAACATATACTCACAACTCTTAATTAACCCAATGTCAATCAATTTTTCTGATGGCTCTTTTTTGTATGTTAGCACCTATTTGAAGACATTCAAGGATGGCTTTTGTAAAATGACTTAAAGTATACAAAAAAAATAACCTTAAGTTGTTCTAAGGAAATAACAATTATTCACGAACTTTTCTATCAACTCTTTTCTTCCTTGTTGTCCAATTTTATGTGCAGAATGAGTTCCATTTTCTTTTCTTTTCTGTAATAGAATATTTGAAAATTAATATTTAATGTATAATTAATTATTTGTACCTAATAGAAAAATTCAATGATTACATACATTTGAAGCACATTGTTGTTGAGATAACTCCTCCTGCAATGCAATTATGTCCAATTCTTTGACCATCTCCTTGTACACTTTTTTGGACATTCCTACTGGCATATTTCAGATATTAGCTTGTTGGTCCTATGGAATTTTCATAATTTTCCTCAAAAATAACATGACAATAAAGTATTTTTATATTGATATATGAAAACTAAATATCACAAAATTTTATATTGATATATGAAACTAAATATCACAAAATTGATATATTAATAAATGAATATTTTGTATTGAGTATATTACATATATATATATATATATATAGTTATATATATATATATATATATATATATATATATATATATATTCTAAAAAGTGTTTTAGGAATATTACTTTTTGAATGATTCTTTTGTTGTTGTTGTATGTTTTTTCTATTGTGTGTTTGAGATTGTGATGTCTCATTGACCATTGCTTTGGAAATGATTCCTGTAGTTTAAATATAACATGGTTCTTGGAATCATTAGATTTGATTTCTATATTGTAAGTGAAAAGTACGTCTATAAAGTCTATTCCCATTATATCCCTCATAGTTCTGTAAAAAGCCACCCCCCACTTTGATTAATCTTCAACACCACTCCAAATGAGCTAAAGACCATTCATCATCATTTACATCTTCATATTAATTACTTTTGTTTTGTTATGATGACATTTTTGTTCCTTATTGTTGGTGTAGAAAATTAAGTTCATATGCTTAATCATCAGATTGTTTGAAACATGTCATCTAATATCCTAAGCCATTAATGAAAAAAAAATGATATTGTATAGTATTTTTTCATTCAATTCTATCTATCCTCTCCCAATTTTTTTCTTTTCATCAAGATTTTCTTTTCTTCTCTTAGATAAGCATTATCACATCCTCATGTTTTGGCCCTCAAGATGACACACACAACTCAACACATATTATTAAACTCCCACATAGTTCAACCATATTATTTTTTATAGAATTTATAGAGAACCTGTCTTTTTTGTTTGTCCAGATATGTCATCACTGTTCCACTCAAAAACCTTTTTTATTTGAACTTCACCTATATTTTGTCAATATAAAACCTCGGCATTTCATTCAATAAAAAAATATTAAATATATTTTATAACAATCACATAATTTTCAGCTAAAAATTATGTTGTAACTGTGCTTATATATAGCACCGTATTTATTACATAAAACACACTAGTGCTTTCCATACAACAACACACACCGGTAATTTAAATTATTTTTAAAAATATTGTGAATTATAACAATGAGAGAGTAGTATATATATATATATATATATATATATATATATATATATATATATATATATATATATATATATATATATATAAATACATCACTAATAAACCATGAGAAAACAAAAATATAGCAAAAAAATTAAACATTCATAAAAGAAAAAGAATAGAAAAATTTACACAAATCGATGAGAAGAAAAAAAAAAAAAAAATTTATGTGACAAAATTTTCTGTGTTGATTAGATGAGAACATCGATGATATTATTTTTTATGCACCATATTTTTTAATTTAATTATTATTATTTTAATCTAGCTTAATTGGTGCATTCCTTATACAGAAACACACCGGTCAGTTTCTGTTGAAAAGGTGCATTGGAAAAGCAGAAAACGTTTTAAAAAAATGTCAAATCAAAAACCATTTAAAAAAATAAAATAAAATAAGGCATAGGGTCGACTGCGTTTGGGATCCGATGCAATAAGTGGTCCCTTTGCATCACATGTCAAACAATTATATATAGAAAAACAAACCCATTAGATCTAAAATACCTAAAATGAAAATCCCTAATTCTGAAGTGATAGAGGGAGTTAAACCCTAGGGTGAAATTTTGCATTCACGTAAGCAAAGAAAAACAAGGGTTTAAGGTAAGTATGATTTTTTTTGTTTTTTATTCTATGAATGTAGGGTTTTGAGTGAATCACCATACCCTTCAAATCCTGATTTTTTGAATATTTATGTTGTTTCAAAGTATTCTTCTACTCCATAGTTCTCCCTAGTATGTCTCTCTTCCAAGTCTGTTTCCTGTAAATTTTGGAAAAATAATGAAAATATTGAATACCTTCTTAATATTAATTTTTTTTTATGAAAAGGGTTTAGAGTGAATCACCATACCCTTCAAATTCTCATATTCTGAATAATACTGTGGTTCCAAAGTATTCTTCTCCTCCACAGTGTTCCTCTGCATGTCTCTCTTGCAAGTCTCTCCCCTGCAAAATTTTGCAAAATAATGAAAGTGAATATATTTTTAGTATTTAAATGACTTTATGAAATTCGATTCCCCATCTTTTTTTAATTGTTTAAAAAAATCGCATTTTTTTTTAACTTTTTTCGGCACAACGATGCTTTTATTTAAGACGCACCAGTGCAACCATATTACATTACACACTGGTGCATCCATATTATTTGACGCACCAGAGACATATACTTGTTTTTTATTAGCAAAATATAGAAACACGGTGTGGTTGATTTTTCAATGCATCGGTGCGTTTGTGGTTTATAAGTGCACCGATATGCATTTAAAGTTATTTGAACTTTTAGTTGCACATAAAATAGTATATTCATCTCAAATTATCTTTTATGATGAATTCACATGAATTGCAATAATTCAATATACATTTTACGTTGTATGTCGTCTTATTCTTAAAAAATGGTTTCAAAACTATATTCAAACTCAGATTGTGGTATGGTCCTCAAAATTTATTTTAGATATGTAGAGGAAAATTTATTGCTAATTTTACTGAAATGCAGGGAGAAAATATTATTATATGATCAAATGGCCAATTCTTCAAATTCCATCCCATTCCATATTGTTCAAAGTCCATCGTGAAGTTCTCCCTTTCCATATCTAGTAAGTTTAACTTATTTTGTTTATGTTTCGATTATCTCATTGAATCTTTTTTATCCCTGTCAATTTGAATAAAAATGTATTCAAATTTTTAGGATCTTGATTCAAAATCAAGTTCAAATGCATAAAATATTCCAATACCAGTTCAAAAACATTGGAAGGTCTTATCAGAAGCAACATACCACAAACAGTTGGTAGATCAACAACTTTACCCTGCCAATTGTGACATTCAATCTTCCAGCCGCAATCCTTGGTCGACGATGGTAATAATTGTTTGGTATAATGTAATTTGAACAAACAAATATTTGCATTGTGCTTACTAATATCATTGATGTACTAATGTTCAATATTTTTGAAATTAGGATTCTTCTGATGATGAGCGACCTACCTACCATCTTCTGTTTCACCCCACAACAATATCAACCCGAGAGAAGGATACAATGAGAGCACAAATCAGAGAGGAAGCATACCAATAATGGTTAAATCAACCACCTATTCAATTCCCACTACGTCCATATTCACCAATTAGGAATGACTACAACAATACTAGTAGTTCTTTAGAAGTTGGCAATGGAGACAATCAAAAAGAGGTTGGTATGGATGATTACTTACGGTATACGAATTCCATGGAGACAATGTTGTTAGATGAATTCCATAATGATGAGCTAGGGAATTATGTTCATATCAATGATACCATTTTCAAAAGCCTAAAATCTGCTTCCACCACCCCTCTCTTTGGACCTAGTGCCCGATCAAAGTCTACCCAACTTGGGATAACAATGTTACTTTACAATGTGAAAACAAAGTTTGGCATGTCAAATGCATGTTTCTCGACAATATTGAGGTAATTGACCATCAAGTGCCTTATATTAATTTTGTGAAATCTTGTCACAATACAATCAACATTAGAAATGGTTACTTTTATAAATGTTAAATGACCTTGTTCATTAATTCTATTTCCCAATAACTGCATGATATTCAAAGATAAGGTTCTTCCTAGTGATAATGTTTTTCCTAGTAGCTGCGAAGAGACAAAGCAGTTGTTGCAAATGTTGGGTGTTGAATATAAATCATATCATGCATGTATGAATGATTGTATTCTATATAGAGGAGAATATGTAGACAAAATATATGTCTAAAATGTGGGAATGATAGGTACCATAAATAAAATAAAAATGGTAAATCGCATGGTCCTCTTCATAATATATTGAGACACATGCCTATAATCCCAAGGATTCAAAGGCTCTTTTGTTGCAAAGAATTAGCTATGTTGCAGGGATGGCATGCCTCAGAGAAGTGAGTCGGGAATTATGCGAATCTCAACAGATTCAATATCCATGAAGCATATAGAAAATACATGGCCAAAAAAAATTCAAGGATGAATTATGAATTATACGACTCAGCATATCAATGAATGGCGTGAACCCATATTCCCTCCAAAACACCAACTATTTTGTTTGGCCTGTAGTAGTGATCAATAACAATATCCCCCCATGGTTGTCCATGAAGAATGAACATCTTATGTTCGCTCTTATAGTCCCTTGTAGAAGAAAAGTGAAGAATATGGATGTCTACCTACAACCATTGGTAGATGAATTGAAGAAATTATGGGAAGGGATACATGTATACGATGTATCAATACCCATTGCAACAAATATGAGTTTTACATTGTATGAAATATGTGCTTACACCACACATGATTATCTAGGCCGAGAAGTGTGCTCTGATAATTAACATGTTTATTGATTTGTTTATATATGTAACAATATTTATTTGCATATTTTATTCGTTGTGATTGACATTCTATTCTTAAACTCTATTGTGTTATGTATACAATAATTTCGTAGTTCTTCTAACTAAATACTGTCATGGATGTAAATGTTGTAGACCTTCTATGAAGGCTAGGTGGTCCAACCACCTACGAAATCCAGTGTACGACTACTTGAGGGTATTCCTCCCAGAAGAACACCCTTATAGAAGAGAAACATCTTCTTTCAATGGTAAACCAAAGAGAACCCAAATACCTGGAATAATGACACCAACATAATGACTTAGAGCATATGAGAGAGAGAAGGAGAAGGAGATTACATAAATGTTTGATTCAAATGGGGAGCCTATGTTCGATGATCTAGAATTCTTCGACACCTATGTTGATAAATTTCCCATTGGGATGAAAAGGAAATCTATCTTTTATGAGCTCCCCTATTGGGAGCATCTTAAGATTTCCCACTAGTACTAGATCCCATGCATATAGTTAAAAATGTTTCATCTTCTTTATGGAGGCACATACCATCGAAATAAAGTGACACATTAGTTGTGAGGAGAGATATTATTTATTCAAAAACTAAAAAGAAACATTGGCCAAGACAAGAAAGTAGAGGAGAGGCTGGTACCTCTTGGTCTTTCAAAGAAGGTGATGTCCCATGGATTTTGAAGAAATAATATCTTTCTTTGGCAAAGGAAGTTATATTGGGTGTGAAGGTGCCTTATTTATATGGGTATTCCCTATGACATTGCTTCATTGTGCGTCAAGACCATTTTTCGGGGTTGAAATCACATGACCATTTGAATCTTCTAAAGGTACGACGCATATCAAAAATATGATTTTATTATTTTTAATTTTTATTTTTATGGCATGGGATAAAACATAATTAATTTTTTTATGTGTTTACATTGTAGTGTCATTATCCTCTACTCATGTGTGGGTGTGTGAATCATGATTTCCCCCATGACCTAAGGCGTGCCATATCTAAATTGTCTATTTTTGTACATTGGATCACATCAAAGGAGATTCATATGGCTAGCATTCCATGGTGGCGTCAAGAGATAACTAAGATTGTTTGTATGTTTGAGAATGAACTACCGTCGAGTTTCATGGACTTGTAGGTTCATATTTTAATTCACCTAGTATATGAGGTTGAATTAGTCGGGGTGGTGTGTTGTTGGATGTTTTTTTTAGAGAGGCACATGAAGAAATTGAAAAGATTTGTTCGTCAAAGGGAAAAACCCGAGGGGTCTATGAAAGAGGGGTACATATCATATGCGTATTTATATTATGCCAGTGAGTACATTAAGAAGATCGACAACACACCAGGTGAAGTGATTTGGGACAACAAAATGGATGAAGACAAAAGAGAAGGGGAGATTCTCCAGATGAACTGAAAAAAGGTTCTTGATAAATAGTAAGTGACTTATCATTTGTCAAATTTGTACACAGTAACTATTCAAACTGAACTTCATAATGTATATTTTCATGATCTCATATATACTATATGTTGGTTTGATTTCATGAATACATCGATGAATTCAAAAATTGATTCCATCAATAAATTCATTCTTTACAATTCGAAGTCAACACAACAGTGGGTCGCCTTGTACGAACATAAGAGGAGGAAATGGGTAAGTGACAGGAAATAATTTAGACGATTGAATGGTAGAAGCATGCCTTATATTGATCATTTAAAAGAAAATATTCCAATGATATGCCCCAACAATAGGGTTGCTGACCAAGTCAGAGAGAAATATGGTGCATCTAAACATAGGGATTGGTTGCAACAATTTGGTAATAATATTCTTATGTACATAATTTTTAACTTCGTAATGCACATTTGAATTGTAAGTACATCTATATTATTTTATATTTTAATGGTCAGGTTATTATACACATATTGACACTGTGATTTGTTCATTTTTTTATAGGTGCATTTGTTCCCATCTATGTGGCCATATGGACATCATTTTCACACAAAGGATGCCGATGATGAAAACGTGACACAAGACTGTGGAGTGGAAGTCGAGTTCAAACAATCTAGTCGTACTAGCCACCACGATCAAAACACCATACAATGGAAGTTAGGTTACGTCGAAAAGATACAAGAGATCATTCTAGTGGACTTCTCTTCTTTCCAATGTGTTATTTTTAGGTGCAAGTGGTGGGACACCTTTGATCGGAATAATGTAAAGGAATATTGTGATAGTGGGATGATATGTATCAACTCTAAAAAGATGTGGGATGAAGCTACAGAGCCTTATGTTTTCCCAAAACATTGCAACCAAGTGTTTTTTACCCAGATGTGTTGGATATGGATTGGTGGTTTGTATTAAGACACAACCCTAGATCAAAACATATTTTTTAGAAAAATAGTGTTCTCATGCCAAGAGAGGAAGATAATGAGGGTGATTAAAACATAGAGTGATATGTACATGTTTTATTTCATCTTTAATACTTTATTTCTCTAATTATATTGTTTTTTATTCATCTTCTGACAGTGGAAATGTTAAGTTAATTATAACAAATCTTTGAACAATTTTAGTTGGTTAACAATCAGTTTGATGCGTAATGTGTTTGCCTTTCAAATTATTTATGATTTCATGGAACACTTGTTATTTGTAAATATTTATATGTTGTTGCATATATTTAAAAATATTTCATCTTCTTTAAGTATTTCCAATTTTGAAATCCTGAAAAATGTTAAATGTCGAGTTGAACTTTCAATGAGATATGAAATTCTACTTTTTATGTTGATATAATTAGATGTAATGATATGGTTGATATTCATGTTTAATAGTACAACATTTTTGAGGATATGTTAACATGATGATTGAAACACTAATTTTATGTTCATTTATTTTGTAGATTTAAAAGTAAGATTAACAAAAAATGTGGTTTATGATTAAAAAATTAAATTTATAACATGATTTTGTGATAATTTGGTTTTTAACTAAAGTAGTATTTGTTAGTTTACATACTTTTATCATTTCTTTTGAAAATATTTATAAAATTATGCCCCCAATATTGAGTAAAACCACAATTAATGAAGTAATATTTTAAAATTTGATAGCAATCAACTTACAAAATAATGACAAAAATAACAATAGGAATATTTGCATCCATAAAATTTTAAA
>SNQJ01S0069890.1:57358-84461 GCA_010110895.2 Picea sitchensis | reverse complement strand
AGATATGTAGAGGAAAATTTATTGCTAATTTTACTGAAATGCAGGGAGAAAATATTATTATATGATCAAATGGCCAATTCTTCAAATTCCATCCCATTCCATATTGTTCAAAGTCCATCGTGAAGTTCTCCCTTTCCATATCTAGTAAGTTTAACTTATTTTGTTTATGTTTCGATTATCTCATTGAATCTTTTTTATCCCTGTCAATTTGAATAAAAATGTATTCAAATTTTTAGGATCTTGATTCAAAATCAAGTTCAAATGCATAAAATATTCCAATACCAGTTCAAAAACATTGGAAGGTCTTATCAGAAGCAACATACCACAAACAGTTGGTAGATCAACAACTTTACCCTGCCAATTGTGACATTCAATCTTCCAGCCGCAATCCTTGGTCGACGATGGTAATAATTGTTTGGTATAATGTAATTTGAACAAACAAATATTTGCATTGTGCTTACTAATATCATTGATGTACTAATGTTCAATATTTTTGAAATTAGGATTCTTCTGATGATGAGCGACCTACCTACCATCTTCTGTTTCACCCCACAACAATATCAACCCGAGAGAAGGATACAATGAGAGCACAAATCAGAGAGGAAGCATACCAATAATGGTTAAATCAACCACCTATTCAATTCCCACTACGTCCATATTCACCAATTAGGAATGACTACAACAATACTAGTAGTTCTTTAGAAGTTGGCAATGGAGACAATCAAAAAGAGGTTGGTATGGATGATTACTTACGGTATACGAATTCCATGGAGACAATGTTGTTAGATGAATTCCATAATGATGAGCTAGGGAATTATGTTCATATCAATGATACCATTTTCAAAAGCCTAAAATCTGCTTCCACCACCCCTCTCTTTGGACCTAGTGCCCGATCAAAGTCTACCCAACTTGGGATAACAATGTTACTTTACAATGTGAAAACAAAGTTTGGCATGTCAAATGCATGTTTCTCGACAATATTGAGGTAATTGACCATCAAGTGCCTTATATTAATTTTGTGAAATCTTGTCACAATACAATCAACATTAGAAATGGTTACTTTTATAAATGTTAAATGACCTTGTTCATTAATTCTATTTCCCAATAACTGCATGATATTCAAAGATAAGGTTCTTCCTAGTGATAATGTTTTTCCTAGTAGCTGCGAAGAGACAAAGCAGTTGTTGCAAATGTTGGGTGTTGAATATAAATCATATCATGCATGTATGAATGATTGTATTCTATATAGAGGAGAATATGTAGACAAAATATATGTCTAAAATGTGGGAATGATAGGTACCATAAATAAAATAAAAATGGTAAATCGCATGGTCCTCTTCATAATATATTGAGACACATGCCTATAATCCCAAGGATTCAAAGGCTCTTTTGTTGCAAAGAATTAGCTATGTTGCAGGGATGGCATGCCTCAGAGAAGTGAGTCGGGAATTATGCGAATCTCAACAGATTCAATATCCATGAAGCATATAGAAAATACATGGCCAAAAAAAATTCAAGGATGAATTATGAATTATACGACTCAGCATATCAATGAATGGCGTGAACCCATATTCCCTCCAAAACACCAACTATTTTGTTTGGCCTGTAGTAGTGATCAATAACAATATCCCCCCATGGTTGTCCATGAAGAATGAACATCTTATGTTCGCTCTTATAGTCCCTTGTAGAAGAAAAGTGAAGAATATGGATGTCTACCTACAACCATTGGTAGATGAATTGAAGAAATTATGGGAAGGGATACATGTATACGATGTATCAATACCCATTGCAACAAATATGAGTTTTACATTGTATGAAATATGTGCTTACACCACACATGATTATCTAGGCCGAGAAGTGTGCTCTGATAATTAACATGTTTATTGATTTGTTTATATATGTAACAATATTTATTTGCATATTTTATTCGTTGTGATTGACATTCTATTCTTAAACTCTATTGTGTTATGTATACAATAATTTCGTAGTTCTTCTAACTAAATACTGTCATGGATGTAAATGTTGTAGACCTTCTATGAAGGCTAGGTGGTCCAACCACCTACGAAATCCAGTGTACGACTACTTGAGGGTATTCCTCCCAGAAGAACACCCTTATAGAAGAGAAACATCTTCTTTCAATGGTAAACCAAAGAGAACCCAAATACCTGGAATAATGACACCAACATAATGACTTAGAGCATATGAGAGAGAGAAGGAGAAGGAGATTACATAAATGTTTGATTCAAATGGGGAGCCTATGTTCGATGATCTAGAATTCTTCGACACCTATGTTGATAAATTTCCCATTGGGATGAAAAGGAAATCTATCTTTTATGAGCTCCCCTATTGGGAGCATCTTAAGATTTCCCACTAGTACTAGATCCCATGCATATAGTTAAAAATGTTTCATCTTCTTTATGGAGGCACATACCATCGAAATAAAGTGACACATTAGTTGTGAGGAGAGATATTATTTATTCAAAAACTAAAAAGAAACATTGGCCAAGACAAGAAAGTAGAGGAGAGGCTGGTACCTCTTGGTCTTTCAAAGAAGGTGATGTCCCATGGATTTTGAAGAAATAATATCTTTCTTTGGCAAAGGAAGTTATATTGGGTGTGAAGGTGCCTTATTTATATGGGTATTCCCTATGACATTGCTTCATTGTGCGTCAAGACCATTTTTCGGGGTTGAAATCACATGACCATTTGAATCTTCTAAAGGTACGACGCATATCAAAAATATGATTTTATTATTTTTAATTTTTATTTTTATGGCATGGGATAAAACATAATTAATTTTTTTATGTGTTTACATTGTAGTGTCATTATCCTCTACTCATGTGTGGGTGTGTGAATCATGATTTCCCCCATGACCTAAGGCGTGCCATATCTAAATTGTCTATTTTTGTACATTGGATCACATCAAAGGAGATTCATATGGCTAGCATTCCATGGTGGCGTCAAGAGATAACTAAGATTGTTTGTATGTTTGAGAATGAACTACCGTCGAGTTTCATGGACTTGTAGGTTCATATTTTAATTCACCTAGTATATGAGGTTGAATTAGTCGGGGTGGTGTGTTGTTGGATGTTTTTTTTAGAGAGGCACATGAAGAAATTGAAAAGATTTGTTCGTCAAAGGGAAAAACCCGAGGGGTCTATGAAAGAGGGGTACATATCATATGCGTATTTATATTATGCCAGTGAGTACATTAAGAAGATCGACAACACACCAGGTGAAGTGATTTGGGACAACAAAATGGATGAAGACAAAAGAGAAGGGGAGATTCTCCAGATGAACTGAAAAAAGGTTCTTGATAAATAGTAAGTGACTTATCATTTGTCAAATTTGTACACAGTAACTATTCAAACTGAACTTCATAATGTATATTTTCATGATCTCATATATACTATATGTTGGTTTGATTTCATGAATACATCGATGAATTCAAAAATTGATTCCATCAATAAATTCATTCTTTACAATTCGAAGTCAACACAACAGTGGGTCGCCTTGTACGAACATAAGAGGAGGAAATGGGTAAGTGACAGGAAATAATTTAGACGATTGAATGGTAGAAGCATGCCTTATATTGATCATTTAAAAGAAAATATTCCAATGATATGCCCCAACAATAGGGTTGCTGACCAAGTCAGAGAGAAATATGGTGCATCTAAACATAGGGATTGGTTGCAACAATTTGGTAATAATATTCTTATGTACATAATTTTTAACTTCGTAATGCACATTTGAATTGTAAGTACATCTATATTATTTTATATTTTAATGGTCAGGTTATTATACACATATTGACACTGTGATTTGTTCATTTTTTTATAGGTGCATTTGTTCCCATCTATGTGGCCATATGGACATCATTTTCACACAAAGGATGCCGATGATGAAAACGTGACACAAGACTGTGGAGTGGAAGTCGAGTTCAAACAATCTAGTCGTACTAGCCACCACGATCAAAACACCATACAATGGAAGTTAGGTTACGTCGAAAAGATACAAGAGATCATTCTAGTGGACTTCTCTTCTTTCCAATGTGTTATTTTTAGGTGCAAGTGGTGGGACACCTTTGATCGGAATAATGTAAAGGAATATTGTGATAGTGGGATGATATGTATCAACTCTAAAAAGATGTGGGATGAAGCTACAGAGCCTTATGTTTTCCCAAAACATTGCAACCAAGTGTTTTTTACCCAGATGTGTTGGATATGGATTGGTGGTTTGTATTAAGACACAACCCTAGATCAAAACATATTTTTTAGAAAAATAGTGTTCTCATGCCAAGAGAGGAAGATAATGAGGGTGATTAAAACATAGAGTGATATGTACATGTTTTATTTCATCTTTAATACTTTATTTCTCTAATTATATTGTTTTTTATTCATCTTCTGACAGTGGAAATGTTAAGTTAATTATAACAAATCTTTGAACAATTTTAGTTGGTTAACAATCAGTTTGATGCGTAATGTGTTTGCCTTTCAAATTATTTATGATTTCATGGAACACTTGTTATTTGTAAATATTTATATGTTGTTGCATATATTTAAAAATATTTCATCTTCTTTAAGTATTTCCAATTTTGAAATCCTGAAAAATGTTAAATGTCGAGTTGAACTTTCAATGAGATATGAAATTCTACTTTTTATGTTGATATAATTAGATGTAATGATATGGTTGATATTCATGTTTAATAGTACAACATTTTTGAGGATATGTTAACATGATGATTGAAACACTAATTTTATGTTCATTTATTTTGTAGATTTAAAAGTAAGATTAACAAAAAATGTGGTTTATGATTAAAAAATTAAATTTATAACATGATTTTGTGATAATTTGGTTTTTAACTAAAGTAGTATTTGTTAGTTTACATACTTTTATCATTTCTTTTGAAAATATTTATAAAATTATGCCCCCAATATTGAGTAAAACCACAATTAATGAAGTAATATTTTAAAATTTGATAGCAATCAACTTACAAAATAATGACAAAAATAACAATAGGAATATTTGCATCCATAAAATTTTAAAGCCAATAGAATGCTTATCATTGGAGATCATAACTTTTTTATAATAACAATTTTTAGTGTAGAAGAGTCTATTAAAAAAAAGTAATTAGTACAATGGAAAATAATATTTATTCATATGTAATTTGTTTTTTGAAAAAAAAAAAAAGTTAGAATGAATATGTATAACGAACCATCTATGCAATTATAGTTTCAATTTATAATTATAGTTTCAACCATATTGAACTTTGTAATTTATAAAAATAAACATGATGATGATAACCATCTTATAACAAACATAAACACCATCTAAAATACACATTTACGTTCGCTAGCTAACATAATCTAATTATATATACCTTTAGCACATATAAACATCATTAATGAGCTAACACACATATCTAATAATTTAACAGGGCATTATCATTGTCATCACATCTAACAAAAGACAAGTATTTTCTAACATCATCATCACACACATCTAATAAGCATCATTTAACAATACACATCTATCAAACACATTTAACATTAAACATATCTAACATGACCTAAAAATGTACACATCAACATCAACATATAAATTAATTAAGTATATCATCATGATCAATAGGAAAAATGTACGTATAATGAATAATGTTATAACATACACATCTATCAAGCACATTTAAAATCCAAAACTAACATGACCTAACAATATACACATCAACATCAACATATACATTAAGTACATCATCAACATGATCAATAGAAAAAAAACACCATATATATATATATATATCATGGACAAGTCAAATAACTGCTATAACATATCTGGTCCAGCTGATGGCACAATCTACATATCTACAACAATAGTGGAGGCCTTGTTTGTAGTGGAAGATGATGGATGATGAATAGGTCCTGCCTGCACATCTAGGTGAGGTGAAAGAGGAGGATGAGGAATAGGTCTGACATGATCATCTAGGTGAGGTGAAAGAGGGGGATGGTGAATATGTGCTACCTCCTCATGATCTGGGTGAGGTGAAGGAGGATGAGGAGGATGTGGAGAAGGATGATCACAACCATCGTCATCAATTGATGGGGGTACCGGATGAATGAGACGTACTAGAAGAAGAGTTGTGCCTACCATCAGGAGCCCTCCTCACTGCTAGTAGTTTGGTAACTCTGAAGATATGGTGCATAAGAGGCATCAAATCACGCGACATCTCCCTCCAAAGCTCTGGGATCATAGGATATTCCCTGATGTCTCACATCAAGGTATGGAAGAATCCCACCTCAGTCAAAAGTGTAGAGAGTCGATTTCCCAACTCCAATGTGAATCTGGTATCGGGCCTACGACACATGCCGCCAGGTATCTGCACCCGAGGACCCTGACCTGCCGCAACCTCATGCATCATCTCCTCATCGTCATTTGTTGGGGGAGGAGGCACATCCCCAATGAAAGTGCCAATATATGCAATATATATAGTACATACCAATAATTACACAGTTAATTCATTAAATAATTTAACAAAATAAGTTAAACAACATGTTAGAATTAATTTTATTCTAATTAAGTAAGACAATAAAATGAAACTATATTAATTTTAAAAAAACACTAATATTACCTCTATCATCTGGTGGCTCATCTGTTGTAAAGAGGTTGTTCAAACATCCTTGCCAATCCAAACCCATGTAAGGAAACAAAACCATGACGAACATGTGATACACTTCACTGCCTAATATCCCTAGTGTGTTTAGCGCAATCCTGGCCGGAAAATCTGCCTAGCCCCTCTTGGGCATCATATCCCCCCACATGTGCTTCCGCACATGAGTCCTCGACCTAGGAGGATTACAGAAAAAAGTCGGCCTCGTCTCTAGAAACCACTCAAAAAATAAGCAAAAGAACTTTGAGGAAAATGGGAAGTTCGACCTCCCACGTATCATAGCTAAAAAAATGGCAAACCATTTGATACACCGTGGCCACTGTACCAATGAATCAACATAATACAAAAGAGGGTATCTAATGTTCTACCCATCACTGGTAAAATGGGCTACGATAGTCACTAAGAGTGAGAGGCACCTAACCTCCTCTACATCGAAAGAGGCGATATTCAGCTATGCACCAGACACCTGAAAATCAACTTGGGATAATACCTCAACCCCAATATATCAGTGAGAGTACATGAGCTGAATATTAATGAAAACACCTACTGGGACATCTGAGAACTAGAGAAAATCCTTCCCTCTTCTGGATAGCCCAGTGATAAAGTAAATATCCTCCTCAATGAGATGGTACCATTGGTTTGGACCCACACGGAAATCCTGTCGATGGACATCCCATCGACAGATCAGATACACCAACAACCTGGAGTTCCCTTTAAGAGATGTAGCATCCTCATAGTACTTAAGGAGGCCTACATCCCAAGAGATCATGAGTCACTAGAGTAATAGGGTGAGGATACAAATCCCTCTCCCTATCCCTCACCTCCCATTCCTGTACAACATTGTACATGCCCACCCTCTTCTCTTGTTGTTGTTGTTGCTGCTCTCTCCACTCATGTCTCTACATGATTAACATATGAAATACATCATCCTAACTCATACATAAAACATTAAAAAAAATCTATTGAATGGTAAATTTATCTATAAATACAAAAAAATAACTTCCTTCAAAAAATAAGATAATTGCATTAACGGTGCGCCAAAAAAAATAGTCACGCATCGTCGGCGGTGCACCCATAGATATTGTGAGCACTGTGACTAGTGCATCAGTGTAAACTAATGCACTGAACAAAATATGTTCTACTGTTTTATGCGATGCATTGGAAAATGACACCACACTAGGGCGATACTCTGCAACAAATATGCCTCAGTGTGTTACTTTTGTCATACGTATCGCTTAAACTAAAAAACAAATTAAAATTTTAGAGCACATAAACAATTATTTAAAATTAGCAAAAAAATATGATGCGTATACGTTCACTACATGCACCGATGCATGTAACTAACATAGTCGCACCATCACATAAACTTTAATTTTTTTTCGAATATGGAACTTTATTACGATGCATTCTGATCATTACTATCACATCGCACCCGGTGCCACTAAAAAAATTACTAGGTGCACCACAACACAATGTTACCTTTCTCGGCGGTGGATTGGGTAAACATGAACACCCCATTGCGCATGTTTACCAACACACTTCATAAAAATATATCTAATAAGGGTGGTGCACTATGTACTTTAACACCCTGGTGCATTATCTGTACTTTGACACATCACCCCACTAGTTAAATGATTTTCTTCGATTCTTCGTTAAATAGATGCATCGATGCATTTATGTTTACCAATGCACTACCAAGAAATTTAACAAGGTACAAGGTGTGCCCTGTAAATTTATAGGTCGCACCGTACGCAGTGCAATCTAAGAGCCTCGAATGCACCGCACAAATATTTTTATTTTTAACACTTAAAATTTCACTCAATTTTAAATTTTAAAGCGGTGAAAACTTAAGTTATGAAGAAACAAGGAGATTACCTAGACATTTTGGGGAGGCATGGTTGCGACGTAATAATTTTTTTTTTTTTTTCACACCGTTTGGAAAAATTTGAAATTCACGCACCCAACAACAATGAAAGGAATGCAACCAAGGAAAGAACCGATGGAAGGGTGCTTCAGATAGGCAAAGGTTGCACCAATTATTTTGAGCTCTACAACACTGAAAATGGTGAAAATGATTTTTACCGTCGATAATTTTTTTAAAATAAAACCTTGTTTCGATGCGCCTGATTCACAATCGCACTGGGTCATACATGTTTAATGAGAGTACTAGTTATATATTTAAAAAAAAATAGCCATATCATGGTGCACATGTGTTTGTGTGGGCATCGATGCGTATACGACTCCATATCGCAGCACTGTTTATTTTTTTGAAAATCTACAATAGTAAAAAATACGATGCTGTAAAATAATAGACGCCCTAGTGTGCTTGGGTTTATAGAGCACACCACCTAAATTTATAAATTAACCCTAATATAGTGCTCCATATTGGAGCACTGGTGCGCATTGGTGTGCATGATATAATGGAGGGAACTGGTATATTGTTTTGACACAATCCTACATTGCTGCGTAAATGTTTTTTATTTAACCATATGATGGTGTGATCTACTAATAACACACTGGTTCTTCCAGTGTTATGTTACACACTGTATATTTTTAAAAGAACGCTATTACTGTGTGCCATTATTTCTTTATTTGTCCTTATATCCGTAGCGCACCGGATAATATTGTTATTTATTAGAAATAACCCTTCTACAATGTGCTAGTTTTGAGGGCACCGATGCCCCTATTGTCGAAAACGCACCGATGCATTATGTACTTATAAATGCACCGGTGTAAAAGCATCCGCTAAAACCTCTGACTGCTCACCTCCGCTAGTATCATCCACTATAAACAAAATTTTGGGATATTTTTATAGGAGCGTCCAAAAAAAACTCCTCTAGAGGGTCTTTTCCTTGTAGTGGGTAAAATGAAACATACAAAACAAAAATTTGATCAAAATTCGAGAAATTCTCAGACATCAAGTATAGCATAGAAATTTGACTCGATTGCCCAGTTGAAGATTCTAAATATTGAAGCACAACAGGTGGTCAACACATGGTGTGACTTCATTCAACAAATAAAGAATTCAACCCCTAATATTATTCGAACAACTTTCAAGGTCAACACAGAAAGTGAAAAGAACAAGGAAGTCGATGAAGCCAGAGGTTGAAATCCAAGCACAACAACCCAATCGGATATAGTACCTTAAGTCGACCATCCACATAATTTTTTTGTCTCCTCTTCTCTCTTCATCTTATACTTCTTTATATTTCAATATTGTAATCAAAATATGAAAATGATAATAATATTTTGTATGATCCCCACTTGCTCGTGACGAGCAAGGAATTGATGCAGGGGGAGATGTTGTAGGGGCTAGTCAACCTTGTCAACTAGACCTTATGTTTGACTTAGAACTTGTCGATTGACCGTTGTATTTAGAATTAGAATTCAGTCAGAGTCTCTGTTAACCAACCGACCCAGGAAGTTAACTAGTTAAAACTACATGTTAGAGGTATAAATAGATAAGCACATGAAGACTCTGCTGGTTTCATGTGAGAGGTTAAATGTAATTGTGATGTACTGTCTATAATATAATAAAAGGATTATTCTTTGGGCTCTCATTACTTGTGTATGTCTCTATATATGTCTATGTGTATGCATGTATTTCTATGATGGCTATGTAAGGTTCTACTGGAAACACTCCCTACTTTCCCCTATATTACAACATGTGTATTCAATTAATAAAGTATGTTGAGGACCATTGAAAATAATTAAGATAGAATTATGAATTTTCCTTTTTATAAAAATATCTTCTAATGTTATTTAGATAATACAAAGTTAGTGATTTTAATTTAATGAGGTGTACTACAAGATTAAAGCATGCCTTCCAACTCTTAATGAATTTGTTGGTGCAAAAGTAGTGAGAAGAATCTAATACACGATGATTTATTTTTGGTTTCCATGTGGTTATTTCCATGGTACTTCAAAATGGAATCCAATCCCAGGAGTGACAAGGGGATATTTGATTTTACAAACAATTTCAAAGCATATTTCTAGATGGACATGGGGATATGCACATATGATATTGCTTAGATCAATGCTCCTTTGACTACGATGAAGCCTTGCGAGGATCAAGAGGTGAGTTTCATTTTTCATTTTTTGGGGATTCTATGTCATTTTGTCAATGGATAATTGGATCTTTCTACGTAAGAAATATTTACCCTAAATCACATGTTCAAAAATATTTAGATATAGTAAATTCATTTAATTAAATCAACTTTAGAAATGTTTACAGAAAGAATAATATATTATTGATGAGTATACCAAGGTTGCATGCTCTTTGTGAGGAAGGGTACCCTCCTTCCTCATAATTTATGGTCAAGAGACCCTACTTTATCATAATTTATGGTGTTTATTACTAATGTTGATGATGTATTCCTTTCTCGAATGTTGTTGGAGGAAACAAATTCAACATATGGTGCTATTTCCACAATGAGAGAAGCCTTAGGTGAGAGAATATTAAAGGTGAACCACTCTTGTGTGGTTCTTAACACAAGAGACGTTTGCAAGAAAAACCAAGTTTTCTGAGTTGAAGGTTGTGGGAGGAACAAATCTAGAAGCGATAATGTTTTCTATGAATGATTGGTTGTACTTTAAGTGTTTCCTTTTAGCAAAATAATATGTTGAGATATAGATGTGACCTGTAACAAAGTATTCAACAATTTTATTCAAAACCACTGTGATATGAAAAAATAAGTCCAATATTAGAGATAATGTTGTGTTAGTACTATAATCAAGATATATTTAATCCTCATGTAGAAAACTGGCTCTAGAGATAATGTTGGGTCATAAGTTTCTTCAAGTGAACCATGCTCAATGATGAATATGAAATTATTTTCACTATTATTTGATTCACTCAAGAATTTGTTTCCTATCAACATTTAAAGAAAAGAGATCATGATTATTGTTTATTGTAAGGTTTATGCTTGGGAAAAACACATCATAAAAATGAATTCCAGTTGCAAGAGTTGAATCTAATCACAAATTAAATGCTCCCTTTCTATAATCCTAACTAAAATTGACCTTTTATTGGTGCTTGCAAATCTTAAAGCTTAAATACAATTATATGTTTAGTAGTCAATCAAATTCACCCCTATCTTGGCTTGGGAGGTCCATACCCACATAGTAAGGTATTTGTAATTAAAACGTACAAATCGGATTTTAGGACGCAAGTTGTGTAGATGGAGAAACATCCTACCCATTCTAAGCCTTTTCTTTTTTAATTAAAATTTATAAATTTTAATTTAGGAAGCAAGTTGTGTGGATGGAGAAACCTCTTGTCCATTCCAAGTCTTTTATTTCTTAATGAAATATGATTATACTACAACAGTAATTGAATTACATCTCCCAAAATTAATAAAGGACAATACCTAAGCTACGCTTCATGAATATCCTAATTCTTGAATTCAATCATGCAAATATTCAAAGTTTTAATAATTAGTGATGCTTTGTGGAAACCAACATATCAGTCCATTCTTTAATGAAAGTCCATAGAGCCAACAATGTGTATGAACATAAGAATGGGTATAATTAAGGACACACAAGTTTTTGCTTATCATTATGTCCAACATTTTGTAAAAAAGTTGGTATTTGAAGAATTCAAACACCGCCATTATTAATCAAGGGTGGGTGAAAGATAATGATGGTCTCTCATGACATGTTAGTGTCAATGAAAACATGGAAAAACAACAATTTGTTAACTTGGAGGGATGATTCAAGGCACTTTCACAATGAATTTGAATATGATGTAAAAAAATAAATGTAGGAAAGTGAATTATCTTTCCAAATATATAATTTTCATTCATAGAAATCGTGTATGACAATGAGAAATTTGAGTTTTCCTAATAGTGGTATGTTATTTTCATGCAAAATACAATGCATATGTTTCTATTAGTTCTAGTGTTGAGTACATAAACGATGGAATTTCCATTAAAAAAATGTAGAATTTTAGAGAACACATTGTTATTTTGTACGACTGTTTTTTTCAAAAATTATAATGTTAATTTTATACTTTTTCAAAGCTATGAAAGTCATTATATCCTTGCAATTACAAGACCTTCCGTTAGTGCTGGGTACAAGGGTCTTAACATTATCAATCGATTATTTTTATTTTTATTTTTATTTTTATTTTTATTTAGATTGTAGATATTAATTTGTATTAGTGTAGCATAGAACTTATTTTAAAGATGGTTAAGGAGAAAAAAGTTATAGCAAAAATAAAATAGGTATGTATTTTAAGATTCCAATATATGTCAAGACACAAATATATTATAAATAGTAAACAATATTAATATAAAAAAAATGTATGTTTGTAATTTGGATAGTGGACTTTGTATGTGTCTATATTTTCATTGATAATGGATTTGTGTAGCATGTAGAAAAATAATGTCAAAAATAGAGATAATGAGAGATACTAAAAAATGGAGGTTTTAATGTATTTGCAACCAAAACCACTAGGTTTTTCATCTCGAACCCAAATCCAAGACAACCTACTCAACAAACATGTATGCTAGAGTTGTCACTCTCACACGAAAAAAAATTGAAATGAAAATAATGCACATGTGGTCTAGGAACATGCACATGCTTTAGGAACACATGAACGTTCTTAGAGTGTGTGCACTTTACTAGAGTGTGTGTGTGTGTGTGTTCCTAGAGATCACATGCTATTTTATGCCTACGTCTACCTCTTCTCACCTCCTCCCCCTTTGTCCCTCTCTCCTCAACCCATCATGCCCACCTTTCTTGGTCTCACATATCTCCCACTCTTGTCTCACCTATCTACTGACACCACCTATCACACTCCCCTATCCATTCACTCTTTTCCTATTCTCAGTTCCTCCCCCTTTTTATCTCTTGCACCACCCCCTCATACCCACTTCCCCTTGTCTCACTTATCTCCGCCTCTTCTCACCCTCCCCCTTTGCCACCCATACCCATCCACCTTCCCTCATCACTCACTTCCTCTCCCAACCCATTCATCCCCTCCAACCCATCTACCCCTCATACCCACCCTCCCTTAGCCTACCACATCTTCGCTTCCCTTCTACCCAACCCTCACCTCCTCTCCTCCTCCCCCTTTGTATTAGCTTACCCTCCCCCTTAACTCCTTCCTCCTATTCTTCATGCCCACTACTCCCCCTCCCCTACCCATCTATCCTTCACCTTTTCTCACCTCCTCCCCCTTTTCCCCTCTAAACTAACCACCTCATGCCAACCTCCCCTTGTCTCACTTATCTCCCTCTTTTATTGGTCCTCATATCTCCCTCTTTTCTTCACCCTCATACTTTTCCTCCCATGCCCATACACATTACCTTTATTATCACCTCCTCACCCAACCCTCTAATGGATTTTACCTCCTTTCCTTCATTCCCACTACCCCCCCTCCTATGATCATCGACCCTTTTCCTCTTCTTACCTCCATATCCCAACACATCCCCCATTCCCCACATCCCTAAATCAAATCAAATTAGAAGAGACAAATCAAATGAAAGTAAATCTATAAATCAAATCACATTAAAAGAGACAAATCAATCCAAGTTAATCATCCATCAACGTAAGGTAAAATAAAGAAAAGGAGTTAAAACACATTGAAAATACCAGTCAAGTCAAATCTACATACCATCCATTAGTTTTGACCTCAAGAACTTTGACCTTTGGAACTATCACCTTGGGAACTTTGATCTCAAAAAATTTGACTTCATGAACTTTGACCTCATGAACTATGAGATTAGGAAATTTGACCTCAATAACTTTGACCTTAGGAATTTTGACCTCAAGAACTTTGACCACAGGAACCATGACCTGAGGAACTATGATATAAGAAAATTTGAACTCAATGAACTATGAATTGATGAGATATGACCTCAAGAACTTTGACCTTAGGAACAATGACCTAAGGAACTTTGACCTCAGAAACTATGACCTCAAGAACTATGACCTTAGGAACTTTGAGCTCAAGAACTATGCCATTAGGAACTATTACCTTAGGAACTTTGAGCTCAAGAACTATGCCATTAGGAACTATTACCTTAGGAACTATGACCTGAAGAACTATGACCTGAAGAACTTTGACCTGAGGAACAATGAGCTTAGGAACTTTGAGCTCAGGAACTTTGACCTCAGTAAATATGACCTCATGAACTTTGACCTCAGTAACTATGACCTCAGGAGATATGACCTCAAGAACTATGACCTCTAGAACTTTTACCTCTGGATCTATGACCTCAGGAGCTACGACATCATGAAATTTGACCTGAAGAACTTTGACCCCAAAAACATTGACCTTAGGAACTATCACCCTAGGAACTTTGACCTCAAGAAATACGACCTTAGGAACAAAGTCCTAAGGAAATTTGAACTTAGGAGTTATTACTTGAGGAACTATGACCTCAGGAAATTTGACCTCAGGTACTATGACTTGATGAAATTTGACCTTGAGAACTTTGAACTCAGGAACTATGATCTCAGGAACATTGACCTCAAGAACAATGACCTCATGATCTTTGACCTCAAGAAATATGACCTCAATAAATATGACCTTAGGAACTTTTTCCCTAGGAACTTGGACCTCAAGAACCATAACCTAAGGAACTATGACCTCAAGAAATTTGACCTGAGGAAGTTTGACCTCAAGAACATAGTTCCTAAGCTCAAAGTTCCCGAGGTCATAGTTCATGAGGTGAAAGTTCCTTAGGTTATATGGTATAGATTATTTTCATAATGAAATGAAATCAGATATATTACAATGAAATACAAATAAAAATTTCCAGAAATAGATAAATACAACAATACATGATTTTTATTAATGAAAGAAATGTACAGAGACTATAAAATATAGAGTGCAAGACTTGCTAGAATGGTGGAAACTTTATCTCTGAGAAGAGATGTGATGACTATGCTCATTCATAAGAAGATTATTACAATGAGGCTTTGAAGGCCTTTTTTATGATAAACATGAATTCAAAAACCCTAGACATCCAAAAACCTAACCCTAGGAGATGAAGCGCCAAAAGTCATGTGGGCCCCGTTGGGGTAAGTTAGTACATTAACTTCCCGGGGTCGTAACTTTTGCATACGATCTCTATTTTAGGGGTGTGATAGCCCATTGGAAAGGTATTTATGAGAACTATACATTATTCCATTAAAATATAACTCCATCTACAATTTGACTATGGAAAGACAAGAAAACACCGTTTAGAGCCCCAAAACGGCCCTGGAAGTACAAAAAGATGTACTGACATGAAAAATTCCAAAATAATCCAATTGGAATAGGTGTGCAGTCACCAATATCCACCTGGATGTTGTGTAGGGATTCAAGACAACCCCGTAAGTGCAGAACCCAGAATTACAAAGAATTGTCCCCATTACAGAGAAACATGTTGAACTGAAAAACAATCAAGATGAGCGAGTTGGAATTTGGAACATGTGGGTGGCCACCAATATCCACCTGGATCAATCCTCCACCGTTAGGAAGAAATAGTATCTATTGTGTTGAGCACCCAAGGAATAGGGAAATCATTTTCTAAATCTAAATCTTGGAGAGCTGCGTACCTTGTTGGAGAAGTTGCGCTGCTTGGTCTATGGAAGGCTGTCACGAACCTATTGCTGGTGGGGTTGAGCCTGTTCCACCAACATATTGTCTCTGTGATTGATGGGGCATTGTGCAGGCACCATTGTAGGTGAAGGAACAATATCTTCTTTCTCTTTTGCAATTTACTTCTACTGGATAGAAGGTGTTGAGGCTATAGTGGTTGTAGTGGCCTTCTGTGTATCCTTTGAACATAATGTGAAGAAGATGATTTTTGCAGTATGAGAGATTACCTTGTGGCACTTTTTTGGTGGAACAATAGTCAGAACTACCTATAGTATCCTATATATTTGACCCCCCAGAGTAATAATGACACTACATGGTCGAGACTCATAAACAACATGACATTTCCACATATATGGTTGGCCCAAAACAACATCACTGACATCAAGAAGGGAAACATCACACACTAACTCATCCTTGAAGGGCTAGATGCCATAGGATAGACAACACTGCTGGCTGACACAAATGTCTCATCCTTGGTGAAGGTACCCAATGTTGTATGGATGTGGGTGTTGTGTTGTAAACAACCCCAACTGTTTGATTACCTTAGCTGAGATGAGGTTATTTTGGATTTTTCTATCAACAATGAAATGCAATGAGCCGCCCTTCACCTACATTTGTGAATGGAAGATGCACTCCCTCTCTTCAGGATCTTCTGGTTCTTCTGGTTGAATTGTTGCGGTCGCAACAGTAGTTGTAGGTTCTGTGTCGATGATCTGTCTGTTTTAAATATTTTCTAGATTAGATTCCGAATTAGGGTTCAACTCCTTGTCTTTGACCTCGACCACCAATGAATTTTTCGAGTGACATTCATCAGTGTTGTGCCAGGGGATTTTGTGAAAGTCGCACAATTTCCCAGTGTCATTCTTCGTCTTTCCTTTACCCTTATTTTCCCGTGTCTTGGACTAGTTTTCAGGAGGCCGTTGGTTAGAGTCCTCTTTACCATGCTTTAGTTGTTGCGGATTTGCAAACCTGCACACCCATTTGTTCAGGTGCCTAAATTTATGCTCGATTTTGACTGCATATCGATACTCAAAACCCAATGATGATATGTTTAGGAAATACATTTTGGTTTGGATGTACATATGCAGAGCTCCATAGTATTTCAGAACCAGATGAAACACAGAGTCTTTGATACCCAGCTTGGTGCACAAGGTATGGAAATTATTTCTGAACTCCGTCACTGTTTGGCTCTTATTTTACCGCAATGTGGTCCATCTCATGTAATGGTATTCATAGTTGTCAACAAGGTAGTATTGTTCCTTGACCGCATCCACAAAAAAACCCAAGTGGGCTCGACCCCATATATTCTAGATTCCTCTATGGGACATTTCTCTTAGTATGTTTCCCACCAATGTTTGACATGGGGGAGAGCCTTGAGGAGTGAAAAGGTGATATTTTCCCTGTCGGAAAAATTGTGAACAAAGAAATAAACTTCTAGAAGATTCAACCATTTTTCTAAGGCATTCGTATCTATCTGACCTTCAAATATGTGAATATCAAAATTAACTTGTACCTTGAAGGGAGAGGTTCCTCCAAAGTGGTCGCTTGATGAAGATTCACCTGTTGCTATCGACATGTGTTGAAGGACACGGGAAAATTTTTCCATCATTTCCTCCCTCTGTTGCGCGAGAACTTTCTCAAGCAATAGTTTAATATAATTGTTTGCTCCATCATTTTTCTTTTCTGTCACCATAGAGGTTTTATTGTGTGTGCGAGAGAGATTTTACTCAAGAGAGACAAGATCAAGACCCAAATTTCTATACTTGGACCTCATCGAGGACATGCACTAAAAAATGATCAAGAGCAAGCTACTCTGATACAATTGATCCAGATTATTTTTGGAACAAAATGAAAGCAGGGATATTACAATGAAATACACATAAAATTTTTCAGAAACTGAGAAATACAACAATTCATGATTTCTATTAATGAAATAAATGTACAGAGACTGTAAAATATAGAGTGCAAGACTCTCTAGAATGGTGGCAACTTTATCTCTGAGAAGATATGTGATGACTACACTCATTCACAAGAAGATGATTACAATGAGGCTTTGAAGGCATTTTTTATGATAAACATGAATTCCAAAACCCAAGACATCCTATTAGGAACCTAACCCCTCACGTAGGTAAAATAATATATTTCCATGTAATAAAGGTCAATATTAATAAGGCCTAGCAATAAGGAAGAACAAGTCAATTGTAAGAAGACCTAATAGAAACTTCTGCTTCTAGAAGGATCTTCCTCTAGATTGTTCTTTTGGATATACATGTTTAGTATAAATAGGAGTAGCGGGTATGAGAATTTTTGTCTTGGATATTATTGTAATAGAGATCTGTTGGAGGTTTCCCCCTCGAAGAGGCAAGTGAACATTGCTCTCAGTAATCAAAGTGCTCTTTCTGGTGTTATTCTGGTATTATTTTGGTATTATTGTGGTGTTTTTCTGGTTATATCATTGTTTATCTACCATTTCTAGCTAATTATTTATATTTTGCATACTATTTTATATCTATAATATTACAAGTGGTATAAGAGAAACTCCCTCGACAAACAATTGTGTGTTAATTTTTTTTAGGGTAGAGACATATTCCGATGTCTTTAAGCTATAGAAATCTGTCGTTACATGCATAAACTTGTTAGGATATTTAGACACTTAGGAGTTAGTAAAATCTACTTGGTCTATTGTGTCATTAGGTAAAAGTGTGGTTTCTAGTGTGTTTCTTTAGTATGCATTAGTATGCATTTGTAGTTAGGAAATATGATGGT
Source organism: Picea sitchensis (assembly GCA_010110895.2). Taxonomy (NCBI): domain Eukaryota; kingdom Viridiplantae; phylum Streptophyta; class Pinopsida; order Pinales; family Pinaceae; genus Picea; species Picea sitchensis. The sequence continues at coordinate 65,439 of SNQJ01S0069890.1, read as the reverse complement.
CACGATACGTTCCCAACATAGAGTGATCCGACGGTTCATACTCTCCTCAATCTTAATGGCCATTGATCCATGGCTTAACACCCGATTGGTCCATGATATCTATTTAAAGAGCATGGAGGGTCATTTTCCGATGATCGAATGTGAGAATATCTCTTGTAAAATCTCTCTGTAATCTTTTTCTTTGCATTAATAAATTGCTCCAAGTGGTCGCGTTGGATGGGGCTATGGATGTTTCCCTGTAGGGGTTTTACCACGTGAAAACATCAGTGTGTTGATATTTGATATGGTTATGTGAGTGTTTACTGAAGGTGTTCATTCTCTATTGGAATACCTATGTTGTCGAACATGGTATCATAGCCTGTTTGAAGACCCGCTCCTGTTGAAGATCAAGATCGTGAAGTTGAGTTGCCTCATCTCCACTTTCTATCATTTTCGTACATTTCTGGGATGAGAAGTCTGTTCCATTGTGTCCGGAGAGCTCATTTAAGTCAGGAACAATTTTCGTTTCACCCGAAAAGGTTTTTGTTTTCCCAAGATACGACCATTACAGTCAGATCCAGAGGTATAGAGCTTGAATACATATTTTTTTAAATTTTTGCAGAGTAGTATTTTGGTTTTATTTCGGTTTTGTTTTATTTATTTCCGGTTTGCTACTCTTTTATATTTTCATATTCTCTTTTCCCTGTGCCTTGTGCGATCTTAGAAAATCAGAAACGGATAGGAAAAGGTGCATCTTTTGGGTAAGCTAACCGAGATTTAACCCTTGTTGTCATCGAGAAGCGAATTTTTTTTCTTGTGTGAAAAGAGTTTTTTTTTAGCACACTCTCCAAGGCCATCTTCCACAACAACAACAACAACAGCCCCAATCCTCCTTCTGAACATTACAATATGTTTTTCTAGATCATTTGGTTAAAATTTTCCTTATTAAGTAAGAGGTCTTGAGTTCAAGTCTTTTTTTTGTTACCTTTTTTGAAAAAGTTAATGCTAAAATTGTAAAGTGTATTTCACTTCAAGTATAAAAGTGAGTCACTATAAGTAGCTTTAATATTTTATTTTAGAGTTATTTATTTTGCATGCAACTTTTCTGTTATAAACTAACTTCATTGTAAAAGTGATCCCCACTTCTCTTTATAAAAGTGGGTCACTTCATAAAGCAACTTACACAATCACGTGGTCATTTGGTTACCAATTGTGCCTTTTTTTAAAAAAGGGCATAATTCTAACATCAGAAGTCCATTTTCAGTGCTATTTTTTTTTAAATCACACAAGTTTTCGAGCTCTTTCCATCCAGATCATCAGTTTCAGTTTTTAAATCAAATCCACATTATTTGCATATTTAATATGTCTTCTACAAGCCCCATATGGGGTGACACGTGGTGAAGGAGTGACATCATGCTTAGCACTAAGCCTGGGATTAAATGCTGATGGCTGCTACCATTGCACCCGCATTAGTGATGCAGGACAGCCATAGCAACAGATCAACAATGGGAGGACTCCTCCCTCGAGCGACCATTTACGAGCTCGGTGTACTCAACAGATTTGAGGTTAAAGGCGATTATGGGTTCTCGAAGTCTGGTTATTCGTTTTCTTTTGCTCCGGCCTCGGGTCTGCTCCTCGTTTGGAGGCTCTGGTGTAGTTTCGCGCTCCTTGCGCCCTGGTTCACCATCCTTTCATGGAGCATTGGCACGAACCCTCCTGCTTGTTCTCTAAATTGGCTTTCGCCCTCGTCCTGGCCTTCGTGTTTTTCTCGACGAGCGCTCTGTAATCTCTCTCACCCCCAGGATAATATGACTAGGAAATGAGGAACGCCTCGCCGTGGATCTGCTTGGAACGCCCACAAGCCGCAGCGGCGGCGTAAAGAGAATTTCGAACGTGCTCTGGTCATGACTACTTCACTGCTTAGAAAGAAGGCTCGGGTAGAGAAAAAGGCTCTGCTCTCCACCATTGCCGAAAAGGAAACTGGCTTTAGTAGTGTGGACACCGCTAAGATGGAGGACGACACTGAGGAATTGTACCCAACTTGTATTGTAGAGGAGGACCCGAATTTGGAGGACTTGACGACAATGGAGGCGCCCTGCGACACAGTGAGGTCTGGCAGAGAGGAAAGCAAACCCAATTCGGGATTGGAGGCTAATTTTCCTGGTTGCATTGTGGAAGAGGTTCCTTGGTAGAACCTTGAAGTGGCGTTGGATGTGGATAAAATTTGCCTGATGGGAAAGGAAGCGAAGGATGGTGTGAAGATAAGGACGCTCGACGACGAGGGTGGTGATCTGCATGGTTTTCTCCTCCGTGAGGAGCACCTGTCCCTGGTGTTCGAGATCCGAGGCCACATGTATGACCTGGAGCATCATGCCCTCCTCATGGGCCAACGCCTGGACATGCTCCTCGATGCTTACTCTGGTGCTCCAGCTCGGCGAAAGTGCCCCCTCTACGCGCAGTATTTTACCATCCCGGCTAGGTCCACGTGGAAGACAGATGAGGGCGACAGGTCACCAAATACCTAGGTTATTTATGTTCTCTGGCTCTTTAGTTTTTATGCTACTGTTTTATGCTCTTTTAGACTTTAGGCACCTGTCCTCGTTTCCTCCGGGCAGGACAGGTGCCACTAGTTTACATCTTTTTTTTGCTATGCACCTATGCTGGTTTCCGGTTTCCAGCAGCATTTTGGGTGACTCAGACTCTTGACTCTGTATATCTTGTTACAGTTTTTTTTGATAATATAATATAGCAGGCTCCCCCCTTTTTATTTAAAAAAAAAAAATATATGTCTTCTACAAGTACTATCTTGCTTACCAACAACAACTACTTCCAATGGAAATCTCATATGGAAGATTTATTAAGAAGTAAAGGCTTGTACTGGATTACCTTGGGAAAGGAAAAAACACCCATAGATGCTGATAAGAAATCCAAGTGGGATAATAGGAATGACGAAGCACGTGGACTAATCGAAATTTCCATCTCTCTTGATTTAAGGTACCACCTTCAAGATATTGATGACCCAAAAGAAGCTTGGGACACGATTGAATCTGTGTTTGGTAAACTCAATATTATTCGAGCATAACAGTTAGAAACTCAAATACTAACCTTGAGTCCAAATGATTTTTCTTGCCTTGGAGACTATCTATCTAGGTTTAAAACACATAATTTTATGTGAAGAATGTAAGATAAAGATGGAGGAAGAATGTTGCATCTATCTTATTCTTTCTAAGCTAGGTAGTGCATATTATGTGTTTGTATCTACCTTTTATGCTATGCGAGAGGCTCTAGGGGAAGAAGCTTATGAAAAACCCAGTCTTGAGTCCTTTTGTGCTTCTTTGATTCGAGAGGAAGATAAGCTTGTATAATTTGGAGTGATCAACACTTCAAGTCCCTCAAACAAAGCCTTAGTTGCCCAACAGGAACATAAACCCAAGTATCCCAAGAAGAAACATCCTCGCTACAACAATAAAAAACATAAGGCTCCCAAACTTGCTCAGACAACTTCAGCTCCTACTGGTGACAAAGGAGAAAAATATAAAAGTAAGAATACTAACAAACATTGAAACTTTTGTGATAAAGATGGTCATGATGAGTCCAAATGTTTCAAGAAGATGGAAGCTTTAGAAGCAACGATGAAGAAGCACAACATCAATATTGATTCTACTTATTCTTCTCACGGGCATGCACTTTGGGCTTCTGGTTTCTCCTTCAATTCAAATTCTACTACTACTTCTTCTTCTGATGAGTGGCTTATTGGTTCAGGAGCATCTTATCATACGGCTAAGGATAAAGCCATATTTTCTTCTCTAAATGAATGTGACACTAAGAAAATATTTGTTGGTGATGTTAGATCTCTTAGTGTTGTAGGATCTCGAACAGTTCAAGTAGATAATGGTCATTTCAATGATGTATTATGTGTTCCAAGCCTTTATTGTAACCTTCTATCAATATATCAAATCACTCATTCAGGTGAAGGTAAAACCATCGAGTTTTCACCTCACCAAGTTGTAATCAAGGATATAAAAGATCCTAAGCATGTTCTTGCAACTGGAATTGCTGATGATATTACCAGGTTGTTCAAGTTTGACAACTTTGGGTCATCAATTTTTTCACTAGTTTTTGTTGCTCATAGCGACGACTTGAGAAAACTTTGGCATGAGTGGTTTGGTCATCTAAACTATTGCTCATTGTAGTGACTATGTAATCAACAAATGGTGACTGGTCTTCCTCTTGTTTCTTGTAGAGATGGTGTTTGTGTCGGCTGTGTTCTCAACAAACATCATCGGGACAATTTTGACAAATGTGCCTCTTGGCATGCCTCAAGTCCTTTGCAACTTGTTCATAGTGATTTGTGTGGTCCACTTTCTTCTCCTTCTTTTTCTGGATGCAATTATTTCTTAAATTTCATTGATGAATTTTCCAGACGTACTTGGGTTTACTTCTTAAAACTCAAGAGTGAAGTTTTTGACAATATTTTGGCCTACAAGGCCCTTGTAGAAAAGCAATCTGGACATCAAATTCAAAGGTTAAGAACATATAATGGAGGAAAATATGTGAACAATAGTTTTACAATCTACTGCACTACACAGGGAATCCAAATGCAACACATTGTTCCATATACACCACAACAAAATGGTGTTGCTGAGAGAAAGAACCACACATTAAAAGAAATAGCTAATTGTATGATCCAATATAAAGGATTAAGTCTAAAGTATTGGGTGAAAGCCATAAACTGTGAAAATTACATAGTAAATCACACTCCCACAAAGGTTCTTAAAAATATAACACCAGAAGAAGCTTGGACTAAAATTAAACCAGATGTAAGTCACTTCCATGTATTTGGCAGTATAGCATGGGCTCACATTCCTGATGAGNTAACCTTCTATCAATATATCAAATCACTCATTCAGGTGAAGGTAAAACCATCGAGTTTTCACCTCACCAAGTTGTAATCAAGGATATAAAAGATCCTAAGCATGTTCTTGCAACTGGAATTGCTGATGATATTACCAGGTTGTTCAAGTTTGACAACTTTGGGTCATCAATTTTTTCACTAGTTTTTGTTGCTCATAGCGACGACTTGAGAAAACTTTGGCATGAGTGGTTTGGTCATCTAAACTATTGCTCATTGTAGTGACTATGTAATCAACAAATGGTGACTGGTCTTCCTCTTGTTTCTTGTAGAGATGGTGTTTGTGTCGGCTGTGTTCTCAACAAACATCATCGGGACAATTTTGACAAATGTGCCTCTTGGCATGCCTCAAGTCCTTTGCAACTTGTTCATAGTGATTTGTGTGGTCCACTTTCTTCTCCTTCTTTTTCTGGATGCAATTATTTCTTAAATTTCATTGATGAATTTTCCAGACGTACTTGGGTTTACTTCTTAAAACTCAAGAGTGAAGTTTTTGACAATATTTTGGCCTACAAGGCCCTTGTAGAAAAGCAATCTGGACATCAAATTCAAAGGTTAAGAACATATAATGGAGGAAAATATGTGAACAATAGTTTTACAATCTACTGCACTACACAGGGAATCCAAATGCAACACATTGTTCCATATACACCACAACAAAATGGTGTTGCTGAGAGAAAGAACCACACATTAAAAGAAATAGCTAATTGTATGATCCAATATAAAGGATTAAGTCTAAAGTATTGGGTGAAAGCCATAAACTGTGAAAATTACATAGTAAATCACACTCCCACAAAGGTTCTTAAAAATATAACACCAGAAGAAGCTTGGACTAAAATTAAACCAGATGTAAGTCACTTCCATGTATTTGGCAGTATAGCATGGGCTCACATTCCTGATGAGAAAAGGAAAACATTGCAGCCTAAAAGTGAGAAGTGTATATTTGTTCGTTATTTTGAAGATGTCAAAGGTTACAGACTTCTTCAATCACATTGTAATGAAATTATGATAAGAAGATATGTTAAATTTGATGAAAATCTCTTGGCCTGCGAGCCTAATTCGATGATTGTGCCTTCTTTGGCCCGCGAGCCTAATTCGATGATTGTGCCTTCTTTGGCCTGCAAGCCATCTTAGGCATTTGTGCCTTCTTATGATCTGGTTTCTTCTTCAAATGATGATAGTGAGGATGAAAATCCACCTCCTCCTTCTCACCCTCCTCCAGATGAGTCCTTTGAACCTGAACCAACACCAACTCCACCGCTTCCTAGATGGGTCCATTCAACATGAGAAGCAACTAGTGATCTCGTCAGTGATCCTTCAGATCAACATCGAACACATTCACAGTTCCAACGAGCCTCTTCTCTTTTGGCTCAAGTTTCAGAAACTCATGATCCAGAGACATTTGCATAAGCTTTAGGTCATCCAGATTGGGATACAACAATGAATGAAGAGTATCGTTCTTTAATGGCAAACAATACTTGGGATCTTATACCTCTTCCAAAAGGAAGAAAACTTGTTAGATGAAAATGGGTCTATAGAACTAAGTATGCATCAGATGGAAGTGTTGAGAGAGACAAGGCTCGGTTAGTTTCCAAAGGATTTTCCCAAGTTGAAGGAATTGACTATAATGAAACCTTTTCCCCTATAGCAAAAATGAATTCCATCTGCCTTGTTCTTGCCCTTGTTGCCTCACATAAATGGGAGGTCCATCAGATGGATGTTAAATCCACGTTCTTGCATGGAGATTTGAAAGAAGAAATCTACATGGAACAACCTCTTGGCTATGTCCAGAATGACTCTATCCTTGTTTGTCACCTCAAGAAATCTCTTTATGGTCTCAAGCAAGCTCCTCGATCTTGGTATGCCAAAATGGATAGATTTATTATTGCCACTGGATTCTCTAAATGTCATTCTGTTCCTAATGTCTTTACCAAGAAATTAGGAAGCCATCTCATAATCCTTGTCCTTTATGTTGATGACCTTATCCTTACTAGTAGTGACTCAAAAATTTTAAACCATGTGAAAACCAGCCTTAAGAAGAAATTTTAAATGACAGACTTAGGTTTTTTGCACTATTTCCTTGGCCTCCAAGTTTTGAAAACCAATGAAGGAATTTTTCTTTCCCATTATAAGTATGATTGTGACCTTATTCGTCGCTTTCACATGGATGATTGTAAACCAACCCCTTCTCCCTTCCAGTTTGGAGTCAAGCTTTCTGCCACCTGTACTTATCCTGAAGTTGATGCCACCCTATACCATTAGTTAGTTTGTAACCTCTTATACTTGACTCATACCCGTCCTGATCTTTCCTTTGTTGTTGGTCTTGTTGCCTGATATATGAAAACACCCCATGAAATCCATTAGAAAGAAACTAAAAGGATATTTCACTATGTTCGTGGTACAGTTCAGTCCATGATACATTACAGTTCAGGGGGGACTCCTTTATTGGTTGGTTTCACTGATTCAGATTGGGCTGACGACCCTGATGATCGGAAGCCTACTGCAGGTTATGTTTTCAGCCTTGGTTCATGACTTGTCACTTGGGCCTGTAAGAAACAACATGCCATTGCACTTTCTTCAGTAGAAGCAGAGTACCAAGAACTGATAAATGCAAGTCAAGAAGCCTTGTGGCTTTGACAAATCCTTTCAGAGTTTGGATTCCATCACCAACATCCAACCAGCCTTTGGTGTGAAAATCAGAGTGCCATCAAGCTCACCAAAGACCCATTTCAACATCAGCGTAGAAAACACATCGAGCTACACATGCACTTCATCAGAAAGCTCATTCATGATCAAGTTATTGAAGTGCTCTTTTTCTCTACAGAAGATCAAGTTGCAGACATTTTCACAAATTCTCTTACAGAAGCGAAGTTTTCCAAACTTCGATTTATGTTAGGAGTTCAAGAAGTTGTCATTAAGGGGGGATAGGATCTAATGCCTCCTTCCTTCTCCTATTGTGTCACTATTGTAAATCCTTCAATCCTATCCCAAGTTATTCTTAAGGGGGGATGTTAGGATATTTAGACACTTAGGAGTTAGTAAGATCTACTTGGTCTATTATGTTGTTAGGTAAAAGTGTGGTTTCTAGTGTGTTTATTTAGTATGCATTAGTATGCATTTTTAGTTAGGAAATCTGACGGTCATGATATGTTCCCGACATAGAGTGATCCGACGGTTCATACTCTCCTCG
>SNQJ01S0069890.1:45462-57308 GCA_010110895.2 Picea sitchensis | reverse complement strand
GGGTCATTTGTCGATGATCGATTGTGAGAAACTCTCATGTAAAATATCTTTGTAATCTTTTTCTTTGCATTAATAAACTGCTCCAAGTGGCCGCGTTGGCTGGGGCCGTGGATGTTTCCCCGTAGGGGTTTTACCATGTGAAAACATCTGTGTGTTGATCTTTGATCTGGTTATGTGAGTGGTTACTGAAGGTGTTCATCCTCTGTTGGAATACTTGTGTTTTCAAACAAAACTCAAGGTCGGGGATTCATACATGTAGGAAATACAAGTGGTACTTAAGTGCACATCCGTTGGCCACTCTTGTAAACCCTATTGGTACCCCTTCGAGTGGTAGCACATCAGACAACACTTGTATACATATAGACCTAGTTCTCCTAAATCCATCCATAGATAAATCGATCGACTGTTTGACTACTATAGTGCCACCGAGAACAACACTCGGGAAGATACTCTCTAGTACCTGGGTAGTCGGGTAGTACGACTAAGGGCACAGTCTAGCCTCCTTAGTTTGTGCCCTGAAATATTGGGCCAATTACTATTGTTGGACCCCGCATATATATCAAAGAGATAAAACACAAGGAAAACCCTTGTTTGTATAAACCTTGAATACCCTAACCCTTGGGAAAGAAACAAAAACAAAACATACAAGATCTATTTCCACACAACTGTGTCTCCTGCATTCAGGTTGTGAAATTACTACACATTTCTTCCTGTTAAGAATTTGGGCTTTTCATACCTATCATTTTCAACAATTTTTTTTTCTCATGGACCCGACCCCCTTCCAAAACCCTTATTTGGGCTTTACCCCATTGGATTCCACTCATTGCCCTGATCATTGTGATACACTTCACCCATAACCCATTTTCTGTGTGGTCCCACCTGAAACCAAACAATAAGTGAGACAACTCAGTGCCAATGCTGTAACATTCTATATATAAAAAGTATGCAGAACATACATAAAATGATAGAAATGGCAGATGAAAAACAATATAACCAGAACAACACCACAATAATACTGAAATGATAAAAGAATAAAAACATAAAGAGCACTTCGATTACTGAGAGCAATGTTCACGGGCCTCTTCGAGGGGGAAACCTCGAGTCGAGCAGTGCTATATTACAATAATATATAAGATAGGGTTCTCATACCCTCGACTCCTATTTATACTAAATATGCCTATCAATAGAACCATCTAGAGGAAGATCCTTATAGAAGCAGAAGCTTCTATTAGGTCTTCTTACATTCGACTTATTCTACTTTATTTCAAGGCCTTATTAATATTGACCTTTATTACATCAGAATACATTGTTCTACCTATGTGAGGGTTAGGTCCCTAACATGTCCTCCCGCTTAAAAACAACCTTGTCCTCAAGGCTTGAGATGTGGAAATTGCTACAGAATGGTAGCTGGTTCCCAAGTGGCATCTGCTGGAGTTGTATTTTTCCACTAGACTAACACATCCTTGATGGTTCGCTGACACAAGCGATACTCACACTGGTCGAAAACTGCTTGTGGTTGTAGCCAAATGGAACCTTCTTCATCCAACTCAGCAAGTTTGGTTTGAGTTTGTCACTTAGTTCCAATCACCTTCTTCAAGAATGAAACATGAAAAATACAATGTAGTTTAGAATGTTTGGGAAAAGATAACTGATAGGTCACCTGTAACACACACTTGAAAACTGTATAAGGACCATAAAATTTGGGTGCCAACTTCTGACAATGGTTGGCCTTGAGGGAAGTTTTCTTGTAAGGTTGCAATCGAAGAAACACCTGATCACCTTCTGCAAAATGATGTTTAAAGTGACCTTGATCTGCTTGTTTCTTCATGTGATTTTGGCCCATGAACAAATTCTCTTTGAGGGTACGAAGAATAGCCTCTCAAACTCTAAGCATTTGGTCAACCACCTGAACCTTCGAGACACCTAGTAAATATGATAGAACTGACGATGGATTTTGTCCATATATCGCTTCAAAAGGAGTCATGCGGGTAGCTATATGGTATGAAATGTTGTACCACCATTCAACTAGGGGTAACCATTGAGCCCATTGATTTTTATTTTCTGCTGCAAAACACCTCAAATATGTTTCCTAACACTTGTTGACAACTTCCGTTTAACCATCCGTCTGGGGATGATAAGCTGTGCTAAGATGCAATTGGGTGCCTTGTAGCTTGAACAGTTCTTGCCAAAAATTGCTGGTGAAATTTGGGTCACGATAAAAAACAATAGAATGCGGCATGCCATGAAGCTTGAAGACCCGATCCATGAAAAGTTGAGCCACTGTGGATGCTATAAATGGGTGTTGAAGAGCACATAAATGAGCATACTTGGAAAGGTGATCAAATACCACCACGATGACTGATTTATTGCCTGATTTAGGCAAGTCTATAATAAAATCCATAGATATATCCCTCCAAATAGCAGGTGGAATTCGAAGTGGTTTTAGTGTGCCCGAAGATTTGACTATTTCTCCCTTGTTGCGTTGACACACATCACATTCAGCCACAAAATTACGAATTTCTTGTTTCATACCATCCCAGAAAAAATAACATTTGACCCTGTCATAGGTTTTGGTAAACCCTGAGTGCCCAGCTGTGGGTGTAGCATGAAGCTCATAAAGCATCGTGGATTTAAGTTTTGACTGTTTACTTAAATACAAAATACCTTTGTATCAAATCTCATCATGGAGCCAAGAGTAACCTGGGGAAACTAGAGAATCAGATTGCAATTGTTGTATCTGAAGCAAACTTTTGGGATCATGTAGCCATTCCTGGTGAACGACTTGGAGCCAATCTAGTACAATGAAGGAGAGATAAGAAAGGGAGCCTTCATTTTCATATTTTCAGGAAAGTGCATCTGCCACCACATTGTCTTTGCCTTTCTTGTAGATGATCTCATAATCATATCCAAATATCTTAGTCACCCATTGTTTTTTCTCTAGGGAGGAAATGCGTTTTTCCAGAAAATACTTGAGGCTTTGATGATTTTCCTTAATTTGGAAGCGTTTCCCCAATAGATAAGGGTGCCACAAATCAATGACATGTAGAATAACAAACATTTCCTTTTCATAGATTGATTTGCCCAAATTTCGTTCAGATAGTTGTTTGCTGGTAAATGCCAAAGGCCGACCCTCTTGAATAAGGACAATGCCAATACCTTTCCCTAAAGAATCACATTCTAGGACAAAGGTATTTGTGAAATCAGGAAGGGCCAGGACTGGAGTGGTACACATGTCCATCTTAAAGGTTTGAAAATCCTGAGCAGTTGTTGGAGTCCAAGTGAAATAATTCCTTTTAAGGAGTGCAGTGAGAGGTGCCACAATCTTTCCATAATTCTTAACAAACTTGCGATAATAACCTATTAAGCCCATAAATCCTTGCAATCTTTTGAGAGTATTTGGGTGAGGCTATTCTTGCATAGATTCAATCTTTTTAGGATCCACCCTGACGCCGTTCTTTCCAACAAGATGACCCAAGTACTCGACTTCTGAGGCGCCAAAAGCACATTTAGATTATTTCAGGAAAAGTTGGTGCTGAGAGAGTAGATGGAGAACGCAGTCCACATGAGCAAGATGGTTTGTCCAGATTTTTCTATAAATGAGGATATCATCAAAGAAAGCTAAGACAAAATGACGGAGAAAAGGGAGAAAGACATGATTCATGAGGCTTTGGAAAGTGGAGGGGGCATTACACAAGACAAAGGGCATAACCAAAAACTCATAGTGGCCCTCATGAGTTCTAAAGGAAATCTTAGGAACATCTACCTCTTTCATACAGATCTGGTGGTATCTAGAACGAAGATCAAGTTTAGTAAAGAACTGGGCACCACTCAATTCATCCAAGAGGTCATCAATGACAGGAATGGGAAATTTTTCTTTAATGGTGAGTTTGTTGAGGGCATGTAAGTCAGGACATATACACCAAGAACCTTCTTTATTCAGGACCATGACCACAGGAGAAGAGCAGGGGCTCGTACTAGGGCGGATATCGCCTGCGTTAAGCAGTTCTTGAACCATTTTCTCAATTTCATTTTTTTGGGAAAAGGGGTGACGATAGGGAAGGATATTGGGAGGGAGGCTTCCTGGGATGAGGGGAATAGAATGATCATGAACACCATGGGAAGGCAGGAGTCCCTGGGGAGTGGAAAAGACCACTTGATGTTTAGAGAGGATGGATTGGAGTTCTTGCGACACAGAGGGTGTCTCAGTTGCCTACATGGCATGGAGTTGGGCAATAATGCTAGAATTACCTTTTTTGAGCAGCTTTTCCATGCGATGGGAACTAATGATCTCCAATAAACGGACGGTGATGCCTTGGAACTTATATTTTTGACCCTCCTGGTCAAATTGTGTGGTTAATTCCTTGAAATCCATGAGAATGGGACCCAAATTGCTTAGCCAGTTTGCACCCAACACAATGTCACAACCGCCCATGTCGATAGAAAAAATATTAGATTTCAGGTGGTAGTCACCAATTTAGAGACGCACAATTTCACAACGCCCTCCACATTTCATGGAGGTGCCATTGGAAATCATGATTTGGAAATTATTGACTACATGGATATAGAAATGAGTTTCTTGGGCAATGCGACGATGACTAAAATTATGGGTGCTGCCACTATCAACTAGAATGATGACCTTCCTATGCTTGATGTAACCAATTAGCTTGAGGGTTTGGGGAGCAGAGAATCTAGTGAGAGAATTTAGGGAAATGACCGGTTCTACTTCAGGAGGGTCTGATGGAAGGGGTTATATACATGGTTTCAGGTGACTCAGACACAAGGGGAGTTTCAACATCCTCTTCCAAAACATCCTCCAAGATGTCCATAAAAAATTTTTGTTCCTTACACTTGTGGCCCGAAAAATATTTTTCATCACAATTATAACAAAGGCCATTGAGTTGACGTTCAACCATTTCAGCCCTGGTCAATTTTTGGATCTTTAGTGGAGCAGAGGGAGTAGTGGGATTTACTGGTTTAGTGCAAGGAATAAAGGAGGGTTTCCGGTTTTGAGAAGATAAAACTTTTTGTTCTTATTTATCTCTTTTAGTATCCTCCACCCAACTCGGAGGCCAAGCCATGAGGACATGGGAAAAAATCTCATCCTTGAGGCCACTAATAAAACATTCTCTGAAAAAGGCATCAGACATGCCCTCTATACGAAAAGCCAGGCACTCAAAAGAAGATATAAAGTCTTCCACTGTTCTGGATTGTTTCAACTTTGTCAAACATCCTAAATGGTTGGTGTCAGTGTCAAAGCGTTCATAAAGCTCTGCCACAAAGTGTGTCCAAGAAATATGCCCTTGACAATAATTTTTTCTCCATTGCCACCATTGCCAATGTTATTGATCTAGATGGAGAAAACCATAGCAGAGTTTGGCCAAGTCATCTGTGATGCCGTATAAAGAGAAATAATGTTTCATTTGGGTTACCCAACCAGTGAGATCCAAGCCATCAAATTTGGTCACATCCACCGGCGAAAGGCGTAGGTCACGCCGAAAGTGATGGGGCTGAGAATTATGGGAATGAGAGGAAGTTTCAGCTTCGATATGTGGAGGTGGGTCAGATAAAGGGTTATCTATAGGGATATGCAGCTTGGTGTAAATCATCAAAATGATATATTCAAGCTGGGTAGTCATGTCTTTCTTGAGTTCCTCGATTGAGGCGGAAATGGAGGACTGCATGGTGGTATTGATGGCGACAACATTGGCACTGAGCTGTTTCACTTCTTGTTGGGTGTCTGTGAAATTAGATTGCATGGTATTGAGGCGAGCTTCCAAGTCTTGGCTACGGGTATGGGCCATGATGGCAAGGGAACTGAAACGAGGTGGGTGGGGTAATTGTTTTTGCTAAAAATGATATGTATGAATGTGATAAGGGCAAAGAGATAAATCCAATGGAATATGTCTCAAATAATGGTGCAAAAATTTCCAGACTTTTTTTTTTTTTACACCTTCGGAGTTATACTCCAGTATGAAGAATATTGCAGTGATGAAATGCCCAAATGCTTAACCAGGAAGAAATGTGTAGTGATTTGACAACCCGAACACAATTGCGCAACAATAGATCTTGTATGTTTTTTTTTTTTTGCTTTCGTCCCCAAGGGTTAGGTATTCAAGGGTTCTACAGGGCACTAGATCCAATAGTATTACTCGACCCAATATCTTAGGGCACTAAATAAGGATGCTAGACCATGCCCTTAGCCATACTACTTGACTACCCAGGTACTAGAGAGTATCTTCCCGAGTGATGTTCTCGGTGGCACTATAGCAGTCAGGCAGTCGATTGGTTTATCTAAAGAAGGCTTCAGGAAATCTAGGCTGATCCGTACACATGTGATGTCTGATGCGCTACCACTCGAAGGGGTACCAAAAAGGGTTACAAAGGTGGCCAATAGATGTGCACTTAAGAACCACTTGTACTTCCTTCTTGTATGAATCCCTCAACCATGGGTTTATGAGCGTAACGAAAGATCTCTGTGGATTAAAGATGTCGGAATACGTCTCTACCCTGAAAAAAAATTAACCCACAATATTTTTCCAAGGAAAGTGATCTGATACCACTTGTAATATTCCAGATATAAAAAGTATGAAGAACATAAATAAAATGCTAGAAATTGAAGATGAACAACAATATAACTAGAATAACACCACAATAATACTGAAATGATAATAGAATAACACTAGAAAGAGCACTTCGATTACTGAGAGAAATGTTCACGGGCCTCTTCGAGGGGGAAACCTCTATTCGAGTAGAGCTCTATTATCCAAGCTAGGGTTCTCATACCCTCGACTCCTATTTATACTAAATATGCCTATCAATAAAACCATCTAGAGGAAGATCCTTCTAGAAACGAAAGCTTCTATTAGGTATTCTTACATTTGAATTATTCTACTTTATTGCAAGGCCTTATTAATATTGACCTTTATTACATAGGAATACATTGTTATACCTATGTGAGGGGTTAGCCCCCTAAAAAACATTGCCACCGTCAATAAAAACATGAATTCCTCCATTGACGCCAAAATAGAGGACCTCAAACAAGACCTTGCTACCCAACTTGAATCCTTCAATACCCATTTTATCTCCTTCACTACAATGATCTGCACCAAGCTGCATATCCCTACAAATATTTCCTCATCTGACCCACCCTTGCAAACCGAAGGTGAAAATTCCTCTCATTCCAAGAATTTTCATCCCCATCACTTTCAGCGTGACCTACGCCTTTCGCGTGTGGATGTGACCAAATTTGATGGCTCAGATCCTACTGGTTGGGTAACTCAAATGGAAAATTATTTCTCTTTGTATGTCATTAAAGATGAGTTGGACAAACTCTGATATGGTGTTCTCCATCTAGATAAAAAACGTTGGCAATGGTGGCAATGGAGAAAAATTTCCTGCCAAGGCTATGTGGCTTGGATAGAGTTTGTGACAGAGATTTATGAAATATTTGACACTGACACGAACCATTTAGGTTGTTTGACAAAGTTGAAACAATCTGGCACAGTGGAAGACTTTATAGCCACTTTTAAGCGATTGGATTTCCGTACAGAGGGAATGTTTGATGCTTTTTTCTGAGAATGTTTTATCAGTGGCCTCAAGGATGATATTCGTGCCCATGTCCTCATGTCTTGGCCTCAAATTTGTGTGGACACTACTAAAATAGCTAAGGAAGCACACCATGTTGTTTCTTCTCAAAACCAAAAACCCTCCTTTATTCCTCGCACTAAACCATTCACACCCACTCCTCCTTCTACTCCACTAAAGATCCATAAATTGACCAAGGAATAAATGGTTGAACGCCAACTCAAAGGCCTTTGTTATAATTGTGATGACAAATATTTTCCTGGGCACAAGTGTAAGTAAAAAAAACTTCTTATGGCCATCTCAGAGGATGTTTCAGAAGACGATGTTGAGGCTCCCCTTGTGGTCGTGTCACCTGCACCCACATACATGACCCCTCCCTTAAACCCTATCAAAGTAAAACTGGTCATTTCCCTAAATGCTCTCATTAGATTCTTTGCTCCCCAAACCATCAAGCTAATTGGTTACATTAAGCATAGGAAGGTCATCATTCTTGTTGATAGTGGAAGCACGCATAATTTTATTCATCACTACATTGCCTAATAAACTAATTGCTATATCCGTGCCGTCAATAATTTTCAAATCATGATTTCCAATGGTGGGTCCATGAAATATGGAGGTTGTTGTGAAAATGTGCATCTTGAAATTGGTTAGTACCACATGAAATCTCATATGTTTGCTATCGACATAGGCGATTGTGACATTGTGTTGGGTGAATAATGGATAAGGACTTTGGGCCCCATTCTCATGGATTTTAAGGAATTAACCATGCAATTCAATAAGGAGGGCCAATATAAGTTCCAAGGCATCACTGTCAGTTCCCTAGAGATCATCAATTCCCATTGCATGGAAAATATGCTCAAAAAAGGTCATTATGGAATTATTGCACAACTCCATGCCATTCAAGCCACTAAGACACCCTTTGTGCCACAGGACCTCCAATCCATCCTTTGTAAACATCAAGTGGGTTTTTCTACTCCCCAGGGACTCCCTCCTTCCCATGGTGTTCATGATCATTCCATTCCCCTTGTCCCTGGAAGCCTTCCTCCCAATATCCGTCCCTATTGTCATCCCTTTTCCCCAAAAAATGAAATTGAGAAAATTGTTCAAGAGTTTCTCAACGTAGGTGTTATCCACCCTAGTACAAGCCCCTACTCTTCTCCTATGGTCATGGTCCTTAAGAAAGAATTTTCTTGTCACATGTGTCCTGACTTCCGCGCCCTCAACAAACTCACCATTAAAGAAAAATTTCTCATTCCTGTCATTGATGACCTCTTGGATGAATTGAGTGGCGCTTAGTTCTTTACTTAAATTGATCTTCATTCTGGCTACCACTAGATATGTATAAATGGGGCATACATTCCTGAGACTGCATTTAGAACTCACGAGGGCCACTATGAGTTTTTGGTCATGCCCTTTGGCTTGTGTAATGGTCCCTCCACTTTACAAAGCCTCATGAATCATGTCTTCCATCCTTTTCTCCATCATTTTGTCTTAGTTTTATTTGATGATATCCTCATTTATAGTAAAACCTAGACAACCCATGTTTCTCATGTGGATCAAGTTCTCCATCTACTCTCTTAGCACCAACTTTTCCTCAAACAATCTAAATGTGCTTTTGGCGCCTCAAAAGTCGATTACTTGGGTCATCTTGTTGGCAAGGCTGGTGTTAGGGTGGATCCTAAAAAGATTGAAGCTATGCAAGATTGGCCTCACCCAAATAATCTCAAATGATTGCGTGGATTTCTGGGTTTAAAAGGTTATTACCACAAGTTTGTTAAGAATTATGGAAAGATTGCGGCACCTCTCACTGCTCTCCTTAAAAATAATTCATTCACTTGGACTCCAACAACTTCTTAGGATTTTCAAACCTTGAAGATGGCCATGTGAACCACTCTAGTCCCGACCCTTCCCGATTTCACAAATACCTTTGTCCTAGAATGTGATGCTTCCGGGAAAGGAATTGGAGCAGTCCTTATGCAAGAGGTTTGACCTTTGGAATTTACCAACAAACAACTATTAGAGTGACATTTGGGAAAATCAATCTATGAAAATAAAATGTTGGCTATTCTGCATGCCATGGATCTTTGGCGCCCTTATCTATTGGGGCAACACTTCCAAATTAAGACAGATCATCAAAGCCTCAAGTATTTTATGGAGCAATGCCTTTCCTCCCCAGAGCAATAAAAATGGGTGACTAATATCTCTGGTTATGATTATGAGAACATTTACAAGAAAGGAAAAGACAATGTGGTTGTTTATGCACTTTCCAGAAAATATGAATATGAAGGGTCCCTTTTTTCTCTCTTCTTCATTGTACTAGATTTACTCCAAGATATTCACCATGAATGGCTACACGATCCCAAAAGTTCACATCTGATACAAAAACTGCAAGCCAATTCTCTAGTTTCCCTAGGGTACTCTTGGCTCAATGCTGAGCTGATCCAGGGGGTCATTTTTCATTGAGAATTTGACCGATCCAAAATTGGAAATAAATGGTACAATGGCGTAGATCTCGTCGACATGAATCCAATGACGCAAAAATCACTTCAAACGGACTTCGTATGAAGAAGTTATGGCCATCTGAAGTTCAAGACCAACAACTAAAAAGTCAAAGTCAAAGTACAGGGGTGCTGACGTGGTAGATTGACAGAGTGACACGTGGAAGTACGGACTGTACGGATGGGTGATGTGGTAGTTGGGTAGAGTGACACCTGGCAGTATGACCTATATGGCAGATGATGTGGACCTGTACGGCTGATGAGGTGGACCAATGGGAAGCTGCCACATGGTAGTTCCCAATTGGCCAAGTTT
This sequence comes from Picea sitchensis, assembly GCA_010110895.2. Classification (NCBI taxonomy): domain Eukaryota; kingdom Viridiplantae; phylum Streptophyta; class Pinopsida; order Pinales; family Pinaceae; genus Picea; species Picea sitchensis. Next base: position 46,913 of record SNQJ01S0069890.1, on the reverse strand, counting down.
GGCAAAATTTTATGGAATAGGCTCGGTGGGGTTCGACCCCTCGACCTCTTTTCCATTAACCAAGCATTTTACCACTAGGCCACAAGTTCCATTCATTAAATTGTATGTGCGGGCTTTTATTTATTACATAAGGTAGGATATTTGGATAAAAAAAAAATAGCCGACTGCTAGTTTAGTGGTCGGCTTGGGTAATGTGCCAATGGTTATCCATTTTAGTGGAGGGTGCTATACAGCTGGTGGATATAATGTTATAACAATATCATATGATACGATATATAACCAACCAAATGGATATATCAAAACAATTATGTGATATGCTAAAACGAGTGTGCGGGGGAGTCGAACCCGTGACCTACCCTTCCACTAATGCCTTATCACCATGATACTAGCCATCAAATCTGGAGGTCGGGCTTTGTTTAGAACTCAGAACCTCATCTTTTTGTTATCAGAATCTCGCAGAGATAGAACTAAAATGTGACAAAGTCAGGTTTGAACCTGCGACCTGCAACTATATAACCAAAATCTTTAGCCATTGCGCCACGGAGTGCTTTGTTGTAAAATGTTTAGATGATGTTTATGTTAAAGTCAACTGTTTCTCTGTAATTATTTGGTTTTCTTTGCCTTTTTGAAGGCCAATTTGTAATTTTCAAGAGAGGAGGTCTTGAGGGCTTTTGACCAACATTCTGTTCTGCATCTGTTGAAGTTGATTTGCAGAGATTCCAGTGCCATTTGTACCATTTTGAAGAGATTAATGGATCGGTACCCATTGGAGAGGGACCCGGAGATGTAGCCCAGTGAAGGGGGTGAACTCCGTTATCAAACTCTTTTGTTCTTGTCTCTCATTTTCTGTTTCATGTTCTCTTTCTATTGCTTTCAGTCTACAGATTTCAGCATTTAATAAACACATTAATGCTTTTAAATAATCAAATTGCAAAATAATGATAATCATTCATAGTTTTTACATGCACATATGTTGAGATCCGATAGATCAAGTTTGGTATCAGAGCAGATGACTGTTTGTGCATAGTTTTTTTTGAATGCTTACTAGGTCTAGGTTGAAGCTTGGTGAAGGAGAGCTAGTGGAAGGTGATCCCAAAATTGGTTCAAGGAGGACAATTTCGAGAGAAACAATGACTTCTCCATGAGGCGAAGAAGAACATAATGAAAGAGAGAAACCTGTAATTTCTGAAACAAAGTTTTTGGAGGCTTTTATTAGCATGAAAGCCATGATGGAACTCCTTCTTGAGGAACGAGTAGAAAGAAAGAGGAAAGAAGGAGAAGGTTCATCACGAGATGAAGAAAAACAAAAGGGTAAAGGAGTAGGAGGTGATGGTGATCCTCTTGAAACAAATCCATTCTCTTCATTCTATAATGCTTCTCATAATCCTCATAATGCAAATGCAAATATGCCTTTATTAAAACTGGATGTCAAGTTTGAATTGCCTATGTAT
>SNQJ01S0069890.1:17627-45452 GCA_010110895.2 Picea sitchensis | reverse complement strand
AGTTGAATTGAGTTATCCCATTGATCCACCCTTAAAAAATACAAAAACATTCATTTCTTAAGTTACCAAGCACCTTTGGTCTGCAACCACAAAGGGTTTCTTGGAGTGATAACAGAGAGGATTGTGTTGCTTCTACAAGAGTGTGAGTTGTGGGATATTATGGATAACTCACAAACGAATCCCGTGATGGTGCCTACAAATTCTACTCTTTTGGAAGGCTACACCAAAAAGAACATAAAGGACAAAAAAATAATCCTTGATGTCATTAAGGACCATGTGATTCCTCATGTGACTAGGAAGACCAATGCCTATGAGATGTGGGAATCCTTAACCAAACTATAGTAGAGTTTGAATTAAAATCAGAAAATGGTATTGACGGGGAAACTGAAGAGAATTAAAATGACAAATACTGAAAGTGTTTCCACCTATATTACCAAGATTAATTATATGAGGGATGAAATTGGTGTTGTTGTTGCTGAAAGTGAACTTGTGAGGACTGCATTGAATGGGGTAACCAAACAATGGGTTGTCTTTGTTGAGGGCATTGTGGACACGGAAAATATTCCCAAGTGGGACTGTCTTTGGGATGACTTCATTTAGAAGGAAAATCGAAGAGGCTATGTGTATAGGAGTTCATGTACATGTAATGAAGAGGAGAATGTGGAACTTGCAACTAAAGGCAAGAACAAGTCCAAGAAGGGTTCCAAGGGAGGTAACAAGCAGAAAGGTGAAGGGAAGAAAGACATGGGAAAATTCAAGTGCTTTGCTTGTCATAATTTTGGGCACTATGTTGGATAGTGTCTTAACAAGAAGAAGAAGCAGGTTCCAGCTTCAATTGACGTGGAGGAGTTTACCCACGGGTTCTAGAAGGAGTATTCATTGTTGGTGTGTATTTCCTCTAGAGTATCATCTACTAGTATTTGGTACATTGATAACAATGCATCCCGCCATATGACAAGTGTTCATGAGTACTTCACAGATCTTACAGAGATTGGAGATTTTGAGGTGGTGCTTGGAGATGATTCAATGGTCAAGGAATTTGGTAGTGGGACAATATCATTTCAGAGGGAGTATTTACCTCCCATGTTGTTGAGCGATGTCCTATATGTTCCAAGCTTGAAGAAGAACTTGGCGTTAGTTTCCACTATCGAGGATAGGGGATATGAGTTATTGTTCCATGATGGGCATGTCCTCTTGTATCCTAAGGGATCAAATATCACTTAAGCCAAAGTGATCGAGATCTGACATGAGAAGCTATACAAGATAATGTTTCATCCTGCTAGAGCATTGATGCATAGTAACAACAATAATGACCTTTGTGACTTATGGCATAGGAGGATGGCCCATTTGCACCATGAGGCTCTGAAGATATTGAGAAACATTGTGATTGGAGTGCCATAGTTTAGTATAGAGAATGATAAGGGGTGCAAGTGGTGTGCTCTTGGGAATTACACCAAGAGTTATTCTCCAAGCAATGACAACAGAGTAGCAGGTATTCTTGATATGATTCATACCGATATATGTGGTCCTATGTCTTTTTCCTCTTTGAATGGTTTTTTGTGTTATGTCACTTTCATTGATGACTTTTATTGGAAGTCTTGCATTTTATTCATGAATACTAAAGGACAGGTCTGTTAACGCTTGAATATGTCAAGGACCAAAACGACAACCTCAGGGGGATATAAATCCCTCTGCTTTTTTTATAGAGGTGGTACTCCTCTTTGTTTTTAGATTTTCTTGGAACTCTAGATTTTTAGAATATAGGACTTTGCAAAAGTCCATCGTGATAATCAAATAAATATAAAGATTGCAAGAAAAAATAACAAGAAAGAAAATGTTTTTTTTTTTTTTAAGGGAGTTCCCGAGAAATGACTAGGAACCACACACCTCATACACTTGAAAAAGATAGACAAAATTTCCTCACATCCATCATAGTTAAACTAAAGATTTCTGATCACATAAAATAAAAGAAGATGGTCTGCATGCATAAGAGAAATTTAATAGAGTAAAAACATGGGGAGCTCAAATAAAGATAATGATAGATCAATCTCAAATAATTTATACTCAAAACTCAGAGTTACAAAGTATAGTCAAAACTGATCCTGAAATTGTTCTCTTGAGATTTTTGAAAAATATATAGTCCGTTACAAAGCCTTGAAATTTAAATGCGTTTGTCCTTAAGACTGGGATTTGGGCTCCCGCAGACCATAAAACAAATATGAACAAGAAGTAAGTTGTAGAAGGAGAATGGTGGGCGATGCAGAGTAGAAAGACCTAGAAAGAAGACATGGATAATTTATTAGATTTCGGTTAAACCTTTCTAGTCAAAGAAGTGGAGTAACTGGTTGAAAAACTGATAAAGGAAGCAAAATGTGATCAGTGCTATGATGGTCTCTCGTGTATTCACTTGCTTACCGATGTCCTTTTATTGTCTTGATTGACGATTACAAGAACCGTCTCAACTGTTTCTTTCCCTTCTTTGGTTAATTTATCGATTGCCTTGCTGAAACAATCTTCAATATAACTTTTCATTGGTGCGACGGTTATTTCATGCCGGATTTTAATGTTGAATAACTCAACTTCCAAGTATCTTAAGTCAAGAGAAATACCATGTACTTCTTCCTCAATATCTTGATTTTTCATGTAATAACCAACTAGCCAATTGTCTATTTCATCTTCATTATATTCGACTATGCCATAAAATGTTTCAACTGATAACCCTTTAAATATCTCAATTTGTTCGTCAAATTGTTGCTTTGTTAGGAACATTGAGTTGGGAATTAATTTAGGGTCATGTACTTAGTTAGTACCTCTTTCTAGGTCTATCTCCATGAATCTCTTGAACAATTATTCTCTTTTTAGTATGGCTTCACTGCATGCTTGAACAATGTTATTCAAATTTTTAATCTTTTCCTTCCAGCAAGATTTTAACTATTTTATTCTACTTGGGGAAGGAATATCCTCCTCTCTTCTTCTCAGTTCCTTCATGTTAGATATTTTGATTCCAAATGGTAATACAACATCAATGTAAAAACCTTCTTCGTTCTTTAGATAAACTTGCAGTTATTCATGGAAGGCATGTGACCTTAAGCCAAAAGAAACAATATTTTTCAAAACCTCCCATGCCTTTGTTATAAGTGACATTCTCTTCTTAATATGTTTTTCTACATAACTCCTGACTGCTATGAGTAGGCTTGAAGATCCTTTCAACTTAATAATGGGTGTGGTTGGTTTACCCATTGACAAAGGATTGGCCAAGATTGGAAGAGGCATTAAAGCATTGTCCAATTCTCCGATCCTTTCTTTTAGCTTGGCATTTTCTGCCTCCAATCCATCAATGAAATCGTCAAGAGCATCACCAGTTACTTTGTGAATTTTAGATATTTGGGATGACTACATGTCTTTTAGGTCGACCTCTGAGCGAGATTTTCCTTTTTTATTTTTTTGATCACCTCTTTCCACAATCAATTTTTTAGACTCATAAAAAATAACACTTTGAAAAGTGAAGGATCCATTTTCATTAAAAATCTCATTTGCAACAACTTCTAATAAAACATTTTGTTGAGTTACAATTTATGGCTATTCCATTGTGTGCAATATTTTCTCAATATCCACCTCCAACTCCATGTCATCCAGAGAAAAGATTTGGATTTCATTTCCTATGAGGTTGTCCTCTTCTTCTTGTATCAATTTTTTTATTTTCTTTCTTACATGAAACTTATACGAATTCTCAATTTTCCCGGAGGGGGGATTCTTCTCTCCTCCACCGCTTAAACTACCATTGGAAATATTTCTAACTGGGTGAGCCGTTGGAGCATTGCTCCAGGATGTGGTAGTTTTGGGAGTAACAACTGGAGACTATGTGCTCCTTTCACTAGGACCTTTTCCTTTTTGATTATACAACTCATTAGTGCTTAGTATTGTTTCTAGGTCACTAGCCTCATGTACATAGGTACTTTGGTTATTAACTTATTCTTCTTATTCATTCAAAGTAGTCTAAATGAACGAGTTGTTGAATCCTACCAAAAGCATTTGTTCCAAAAATAGTTTTTTAGGATCAAAGCCCTTGATCCTTTCAACATATTTTAGGCTCACGTTATTTAAATGGATTGCAAACTCATCAATTTTATTTATGTTTTTGAAAATGAAATCTCCAATATTCCATGGCAAGGGGATAAATATTTTTGCCTTTTTTCATGGAAAAAATGTAACTAGAAGTTGTATTGTGTTGCCACTTCTATAATAATTTTTTTTCCAGATACATGGTATGGAAGAAAAGAGAGATTTTCTTTGGAACATAATATCCTGATGACATTGTGATTTTCATCTGTTCTATCGGTCCCTTTTTCTCCAAGAATTTGTTATCCTGGTCATATATCCTGGGGGTATTTTTACTATTGGTTTGTTTATCTTAGTTATTCCTTTAACATGATTGACCCAAGTTCAGGTCTACTAGGGATCCAACAAGGCCTCTAAAACTATCTTCCCTCTTGGTAATCCAGAAGGCAACGTAGTACATAGGGTGCACTATGCAGTCTCACCCAAGATAGTCTTAATGGGTGACTTCAATACTCAAGTTTTTGCAGTCCAGTATTGAACGAAGATTTGTGAAGTGTGCGCTCAGAGTTCTATCTAGTTATTAAAGCAATATTCTGTGATGCATCGATCTTAGTTATTCAACTATTCCTTATGCATGCATGTAAATCAACAGATCTAACTACTTCATCAAAGCATTCATTCTAACATCTACTCATAGACAGTAATGACATAAACAATAATCATTCCACACAACACATGATTTAATGTGGTTCACCCCCTCCTAGGCTACGTCCATAGATATTTGGCTCTAAGGCTCTTTTATTATGGTTTTGTCATGCATGGTGCCACACACACTACAACTCCGTCCATACCTTCAGAAAACAGACTCCTCGACCTTTATGAGGCTGACTAGATCGCACCAGGATCCTCAACCTATGATCTAACCCTCAAGGTATAGTCACTTTTCCCTCCCATAGCTCAAAAACTTACAAAAAGGCATCGGATCATATTTGGGTTACAAACCTGTTACTCTATCTCACGTGAGTAACTCATAACAACCATCAAATACACCAAACCCCCCCTAGACCTCCTAGGTGTCTATTTATATCTATTCTTGGCTCATCAGCCATTACATTCTCTTGCCAAAACCCTAACCTAACTAGGTCTTCTTGCATGCTGGCCATGAACATTTTTCTCCTCTACATGCATGTTTTCATCTGCTACTTTTCCTGCCAGTTTTCTTTCTTTCCCTTCTTCTTGCATGGGGGCCTCACATGATTTTATGCCAACTGTCTTTTCTCCATGTCATGCATTTCCCCCAAAATGGGTCTATGCCTAATAGGCCCCCAACACTGACATCATGACTCATCCTTAGTCACTTCTTGACTTGTTCCACTGCCAGTGCTGGGTTCTTGCTTCCAATAATGTCTGTTGTAGTGCATCATACATCTTCATTATCTGCTAGCACTGATTTTGAGCCTGTCCGCTCTTGTCAGCCATAGCGGTGACCACCTGCTCCAAGATAGGAGACTGTAGTATCTCTCCACCTTCGGCTCTAATCTGTTCGATGTTCTTCTTAGCTACGTCACTCTCCATGACCAACTACTCTGACTTTTCTTGCAAGGGATCCAACATCGTCTATCTTGCTATCTTCTGCAATTGCAGTGCTTTGTCTTCCAACTGCAGGTCCTTCATCTCGGTGGCTATTTTGATCTTCTCAGGCAATGACACTATTTTCTATCGCTACTTCACCTCCATCATTGCTGCGTGGATGTTGGTTTCCTTATCTTGTAGTTCTTGGAGGCTCCCATCCTCTAGGAGGTGAGTCCAGAGATGCATGCTCTTCTCTAACAACTCAATGACTATCAGTATGCTTTGGCTAATGCCCTCTGCAACTCCTTTTTCCTCTTGTTCCCGTTGCACTCTGACTTCTGGAGGAGTAGTGGGTGTGACACACTCCTCCAGTTCTTTGATCTTCTCCTTGTATTCTTGGATAGTCTTCTCTATCTTGTGCAACTTCTCTCCTCATGACCCCGCCTCCTCATTTGTGATTTCGGGAATTGCTTGAAACAACATGTGGATTTGCTGCTCCATCTCATCCAATTTCTGCTTCACTTGATCTTTCTGCTACACCTCAATGTTGAGGGATTCCTTCAGTGAGATAGTCTCTGTCTAGGCTATCTATGAGTTTGTGGCGTTCTCTCTTGCTCTGGACTGAATCTCCTGCGCGAAGATCACCTAAAGTTTGTAGAACTCTTTTTTTGTTATCTTGGCCAATACCACATCCAATGTCTCGATGTATTTAATGCGTTTCTGCATTGTGTCTTCATCGATAAACATCATCTTCGGTGTGATGATGAAATTGGCGCTCGACTATGTTGTAAAATGCACTGTCTCAGGCACTGACACTGCTTCCTTAGCCTGCATGGGAGTTTCTTTTGGTGCCTGTGCTACCCCGATCCTTAACTGCTCTAGCATAGTTTTCACCTCTTGCACTTGATCATCGATTGAAACCCTATGCTTGTCCACATTCTCGCATACTTTATCTAGTATTTTCTCGACTGCTGTCACCACTAACTCCACATCATCTGGGGTTAGTGAGATATGGATTTGTGTCTTGTGTTCCTTTTCCTTCTTTCAACCACCACTAGTGTGCTCCCCTCGCCGCTTCTCCTGGGTAGTTGATGGATCGGGACTAGGGGGCCTCTGGGTATCCCCTGAAATGGTTGTACCTATTTCTCTGGCCTTAAGAATATACTGGGTTCTTGTCCCTTTCTCTTCCTCCTCAAGGATTTCGTGTGTCCATACGCTTGTTTCTCCTACCTCAATGATTTCCTAGGTCCCTACGTCTGCCTCTTCTATGCACACTTCTCCATTGAGTGTATTGGTGGTTGTTCTATGCACTATGGAGCCTGTGTAGACCCCCTTGGTGGTCTATTCTGTGTGCGCAGTTTCTTCTTGGCTGGGGTGCTTCCTCCCTCTTGGCCTTGGGAATTCCTTTTCTTCATTCTTTCCCTATTGATGCATGTTTTGTACGCTAGGAATGGTTTGTCTTGCGTTTGAGGTCATGTTCTTTGTACCGTGGTTGGAATCTTGGGTACCTTCCATTCCTCAGACCACTCCTGGACCTATCTTTGGATTTCTTCTTGCGTGATGTAGTAGTTGAGTTGTAGACATTCCTTGGATTTGTTTCACTTGGCTTGCATCCATAAACTATGGTTCATTTCCCTGAAGTTGGAAACCTATCCAAATTCCTTGACAATCTTTGGTGTAATCCACCATGTATATGCAATAAGGTCCTGCATCTTTGCAAAGTACCTCAAAAAGATATCTGTGTTCTCTTTCTATCTCTTTGGGTCTGCATTGCTGCGTAATGAGATGTATTTCGCGGCACCACATTTCCCCGGTCTCTCCATGTACTTGTTGTAGACCAGTTCTTTCCAATCAATGAGGCTAATGAGGATGAGTAACCACGAGTAGTGGAACTTAGAGCCCCAATCTTTTGTATCCTTCCAGTCCTCCAAAAATGAATTCAACAAGTATGGATCCCAACTCATTGAGCTCCCCTTTGCACACTGTGCAACGAAGACGAACACACTAGTCGATACTTCCTCTTTTCGACACTTGCACATTAGTTTGCACCCGAGGAGTCTGGTGGAAAACCTTGTCACAGGGTCATTAATGTCACTGATCCTAATTCCCTTGTTGCCTCACTCTATTCCATACTTATCCTTGATCTCATCTGAGATGGACTTGGCCCTTGGTTTTTCCTCCAAATACTGCTCCATATTTTCCCCATTTGTGGCTAGCCCTGTGATTCATGTGACGAGGTCCACAGTGATAGGCACCAGCCTATCCATCCATAAAATTCTGCCATGTATGCATGCAAGCAATTTCTTGATATAGGCATTGATAGGATTTCCCCTCCCAAATTTTGGGGCATCCAGTAAGTTCATGATTCCTGTGTTGTAAAGCCCCATGATCCACTGCGCCAACTCTATCAATGGCATGCCTAATGAGCCTACTCCCCTGATTTCTAGGTAGACCTGTGACACCAAGTTTGGAAATTTAGTAACATAGGCCACATCATGGTCAGAGTATTTGATGGTCATCACTCCTTCGACCATGTCATCGTATACGTGCACTTCGTTGGGGAGTTTTGGAAAAACCAGGGCCCCTTATACTTGCGCCTATGACCCTCCATGTGTGTTTCTCTCATCTTGGCCCTTCTGCTTGGCCTGTGGGAATGAGGCCCTTATATCTGGTACACTCTCGTATACTAATACTTGTGTTACTTCTGTTTCGTGGATCTGTGGCGCTGAACTCATGGCCTGTTCAGTCTGTCATTTCCCTTGTCCCCACAAAGTATCATACTCCATTCATTCAGGTTCCTTCTTCATCTACCCAGCCTCCTGCGCTGGGGTTTTCTCCTCTTCTACTGTCACCGAGTTTGTTTCATACTCTGGTGTGTGGAGTTCATCCACATCCACCACTACAGGTGCCGCTTTCTCCCTTGTGTTTTTCACGTGAGCGATACTGCGTGTGTTCCTTCCAGCCCTGCTTGGCTCTCCAACGCATGGTGGAGACATTGCGACGAGTTTTATGGTTGAAATCTATGGACTCAACGATTGCTCGATCAAATTTACGCTATATCGCTCTCTCACTTGGCTCTACGTTATTCTCTTTGGAAATTGACACAATGGCTTTCCTTTCCCCCCTTTTTCTAAATTTATAGTGGGACGACGGAGTGAAAATTGTTCCACACTAACTGTTGTCCCTTTTTCACTTTTGGCAGCATGTCCTGCGTGTGGTACCATTGTACGTGTTAACTATTATCCTTTGCATCTTGTTTTCTAACTCTTTTGCTTTTCATCATGCTACAGTCTTTACCTTTGTTTATGGGCTGTCACACTTCCAACCGTCGCTACCAGTTGGTGCCTGACTCCACAACCGTCCTTTTCTGAATTGCCATGCTTTCCGACCATTGGTCCTTTTTCCGACGCGCTGGGCTTGTTGGGTGCACAGAGTCCTTGGATTCTATACCCTTTGCTTCTGGCGCATTATTCTTATTTTTTTGTGCTAACTCAATGAATTATGTGCGCAATCTCTTTTCCTTCTCGTCCCATAGATTTTCTCACCTGCGCACAGATTTCTGCGCAGTTTTTTTTTTTTTTATACTGCGCGGTAACTATCAAGTTGTTGGTGGTCGACTATCCTTGTACATATTTAGTCGAATCCCTTTGATCATGCCCTTCAAGTTTTTCCCTTCCAAATCCTTCAATTGTACAACTCCTCCATCTGTGACAGTCTTGACCTCGTATGTTCCCAGCCAATGCATTCTGAACTTTCGTGGATGTTGAAAAAACTTGTTGTCATACAATAGGACTAAGTCTCCTTCCTTGAAACTTTTTCTCTTGATTCGGTCATGCTAAAATTTTTCCCTTTCTTTTTGTGCTTCTTCGTGGAATCCTGCTAGAATTCTATCTTCTTCCATGCTCATCAACTGACTTAGACTTTCTTGTACTGCACCTTGTTCTGTCATGTTTGTAATTGTTGCGGTATGCAGGCTTGGTACCAAGAATTATAATGGCATCACTTCTTCTTTTCCATACACTAATATAAATGGTTTCTGACCTATAAACTTCTTATAGGTAGTTCTATATGCCCATAATATTGTTGGTATATTTGAATCCCAGTCATCCCTGTTGACATTACAGATCTTGGTTAGGGCATTCTCTAGAATCTTGTTGAAGGCTTCCGCTATTCCATTTGCCTGAGGATGGTATGGCGTAATTTTATGATGGTAGACCTCAAATTCTTCAGCTAGAGATTTGATAGTTCTGTTGATAAAGTGAGTGCCTTGGTCACTCATCAGGATCCTTGGACATCCAAATATGGTGAGCACATGTTCAAACAGGAAGTGTGTTGTTGTCTCTGCACTACAATCTTTAACTAGTTGTTGGCTCTTGACCAAGTTTTGAGGATCCTTGGTTATGTTTGACCTATTTTGGAACTTCGACAGGATATTGAAGGTGGAGCACAAGTTGAAGTGGATATCACGGGATCTCGGCCCCTTGTTTAGGGATTTTTGGGTTTTGGTCTTATGCAGCGGGTATGGGGATGTTGGCCCATGGGTTTACCATGTTTAGGCCTCTTTTGTAATGTATAAATAGATAGCTAGGCGATGTAATATAGTGGCGAATGGGTGATGCTAAGTGCTAAGCACAAGTGAGTGATGCCAAGTGCTAAGTTCAAGTGCTAGTTGTACATGCTTTGTGCGTTCTGTGTGAGACTTTCAAGGTTAAGTGCAAGTGACTGCAAGGGATTGAGTAGAAGCTTTGTGCTGTAACCTAACTTGAGGAAGGAGGATCTAGTGAGGTGCATGCAGATCTCCTGTCCTATGCAGAGTGGGATTTTGTGGCTCTGTACATATAAGAAGATTGACAAAAGATAATAAAAGAGAAGAAGAGTTGGTGGATGTAGCCCCAGGTTGAGGGTGAACCACGTATATCCCGTGTTGCTATGCTTTGTGCGATGTATTGATGTATTTATGTATTTACTTTCTTAGTGGTTTGATGTAGATGAATGATATATAAATATGTGATGCTTTGTGCTTAATAATATGGATGAATGCTAGATCTAACCTATGTGAATTTGCTTAGTACTTCAATATACTATATCTGGGTGAATATTGCGTCGATCTGCTATTAGGGTTTTATCTGTGAAGTAGATACTGGTTAAATACTGAAGAACTGTAACTGCTAAGTGTTCTATTAAGGTGTTACAATCATAGATTGATGTCCCAGCTAAGGTTGTAGACATAAGAGTCCTACAAACACCCATGCCTCTATCTCGGGTGAGATTGCATCTACTTCGTAGGTGTTGTCAAAAGGGCTTGTAGTTAGGGTTTTTTGGTGCGCTCTTGAGCGTTGAACCCTGGATCTTCCTCTGTGTCAACACTGGTGCTACCTCTGCCCATCTTGAGAGGTATTTTGTCGCAGTGATAATGAATTGTGCGCCTGATCTTCTTGCGGGTGGGTGAATTGGCCCAACAAAATTGACAACCCATTTGTCAAACAATTGTAGCGTTGCCTATGGGTATAAGGGAATCTTATACCGTCTGTTTGATTTTCCAAACCTCTGAAAAACATCACATTTTTGAGATTATTCCTTTGCATCATGATGCATAGTTGGCCACCATAATCCTGTGTGCAATACCTTCTCTGCGACAACTTTTCCTGCATAGTGTCTTCCCGCTATTCCTTCATGGGCTTCTGCCAGTATCCTAGGCCTTTCGTGTTCTAGAGTGCATATTCTCAAGATGTTGTCTGCCCCCATTTTGTATAAGTGCTCGATGATCAACTGGTAGTTGGTTGCTCAGACAACCAGATTCTTCCTCTGTGCAGTGTTAAATTCCTGTGATGCAGTCCCTGTACTTAAATACTCAATAATGTCAGCAAAATAATCATCCGCGATATGAAATGAAAATAATTGCTTGTTAGGGAAGGTATCCTCTAAATTTGTCGTCTCCTCTCCATTGGTGACCCTTGATAAGTGATCAGGTCCTTTGTTCAACTTCCTTGGTTTCACTATGACTTCAAAGTCAAGTTCTTGAAACATGAGTAACCATCGATAGATTCTCCCCCCAACACTAGGTACTTAAGGGATGAATGATCTTTGAATATGTTAAAATGTTTTCTAAGTAGGTAATGCCTAAAATTTTGAAGTGCATACACCATTTCCAAGCCTTCTCGTTATGTGGTGTTGTAGTTCTGCTTGGAGTTTGAAAATTTTCTGCTTGCAAATGCTATGGGGTGATCCAAATCCCTTGCTCCTGGTTGTGCTAGAATGGCTCCCAAGGCTATGGATGATGCATATACATGCACATGGAATGTCTTCTCCCAATATGGAAAGACAAAGATGGGTGTTGTGACCATCTTCTTCTTCAGGGTGTCCAATCCTTGTTGACAACTCTCATTCCACTAGAATTTAGTATCCTTCTTGAATAGTTTCTCCAGCGGTGCAATGCTCTGTGCACACCCCTTGATAAATTTTCTGTAATATCATGTATGTCCTAATGTGGCCCTCAGTTGGAACACTAATTTCAGTGGTGGTAAGTTCACAATGACTGCAATCTTTGCAGGAGCCATGATCAAAACTTGTTTGCATACGATGTGACCCAATAGAATTATGAAGGGTGTTCCAAATATACATTTCTTAATGTTCAAGGATATTTGGCATTGCCTGCATATTTCTAACATCATCCTCAACACCCCTAGATGATCCTTCAACATGTTGTACACTGTCCAATCATCCAAATATACTTCTAGAAATTGATGGATGAATTCTTTGAAAGCAACAATGACTACTTTGGAGACAAATGTTGGTGCATTTTTCATTCCAAAAGGCATAATTGTGTACTGGTAGGATCCCCATTTTTTTGAAAAGGTAGTATTAGTCTATCTTCGGGTGTTATCTTGATTTGGAGGTAACCTGAGAATCCATCAGTGAATGAGTATGCTTCTTGACCTCCCACATTTTCTAGGACTTCATATGTAAAGGGTGTAGGGAAGGGGTCATGTAGGCAAGCATCATGGAGCTTTCTCAGATCTACACAGATTCTTAAGCGTCCTTTCTTTTTCTCCTAAAATACCATGGGTTTTATCCATTCCGATTCTTCTATTGGTTCTATGATTCTTGCTTCCAAGATTTTGTCGATTTCTTCTCTTACCTTCTGCTTGTAGATGGGGTTCAATCTTTAAGGTCTTTGTCTGATAAGTCGTGCCTCCAGTTTGAGAGGGATCTTCATCTATCCAATTTCTCCTGCGATACCCTTCATTTCTATAAAGGTTGTTGGGAACAGGTCACTGTACTCTCGCAATAATTATGTTATCCTGTCCATTGTTTTCTCGTCCTAGTAGTCTCCAATGCTGGCCATCTTGGGATTCTAAACTATCCTAATGTTGACTTTCTTTACCTTGATTGGTGAAACAATTAATTATGATTATATAGGTGGAACTTCCACTTATCTTTCTCCTTCAACTTCCCCAATCTAAATATCACATGGGTCATCTTCATCTGGTGTTTCTTCCTGCACATGGTAACATGACAACATTTCTTTCAGTGTTTGTCTATTCTGCTGTTGTTCTTCTATCATGAGTTCAACTTATGGTACCTTAATGAATATCACCCCTCTTATTTTCTTAAGTGTTGCATCTATGTTGGGGTTCTCATGTTCAAATGAGAAAGTGACTATAAAGTTTTGTTGGAGTATTGTCCAGCTCATAGTTCCTCTGCGCAATTCCTGGTCTGTATACTAGTTTGCTGTGATGCCCTCTAATGTGTGTAAAAAATGATGAGGCCATTATTTTGGAGGTGTCATCTTCCACAACACTCTACACATATCCAAGTATTATGCTGGTTCCCCCTATCCATCATATTTCTGATGTTGGTTGCTTCTTTGTGCTGCGCCAAACCTGATGCGCAGTAACCATTTACATTGGTACCAATCCTTGATTGTTTCTTTGTGTGTGCCCCACCATCTTGCAGGTGTAGCCTTAAGTGAGATGTTGAGAGCTAACAATCTATGAATTTTTGATACTTTGTCTTGATATCTCGTTAGGAATTATTACAAGTCATTGATTCCATGGAAACCTGGAGGTTCTTTGACTTCTGTCCCAACCCATCTTATTGCGTGGTTTATTCAGGTGCATCTTTTGGTTGAGACCTCATGTAGGCGTTGTTGCCAATTCTACAGACCCGTGTCTGATTCAGAAGTACATGATGTGATACTTCTCCAGCTAAGTACACCATCAATAGTTGGGTTGATGTAATCTTCGATGCATGCAGTGGTTTAGTACAACTGGTTAATTTGTTCCAGGTCTAAACATGTTGGTTCTACAAATCTTTCATCTTTTGATGGATCTAGAGGCGCAATGACCCTATATTTTCCTGAATCAAATGTCATATTCCTGGTCTTTAGGTTGATTATCTCCTGATTTTCAAATGCCCAATCCAATCCAAGTAATGCTAGATATGGTGTTGTGCCATCCATGATTTCAATCACTTCAAAGTTTGGCTTAGTGCACACTCTGTCTAGATTTACTGTCACTCCTTTTAGCCTCGCTATTGTTAGAAATTTGTGTTGGTTTTATAACTTCAGTTGGACTGGTGAGTAGCCTAAGGTAGGTTCTCCCTTTCATTTCCATGTCTTTTTGGGCAACACATTCACTTCAGATCCTATATCTAATATCACATCGCCCATGTTAAAATCTACGATGTTGGCATTCAATCTAAACTCTCTGCTGGTTCTCCTTCTGGCATGGAGATGATTGACTATCCTCTGTTCTAAATTTCCCTCAAAGTTTGTGGTACATATATCTAACAGATTATGTAATACTATAACAGACGATGGATCCTTAAATACTTGAATACAGGATTGCAGGAAAGTTTTAATACAACTAACTTGGCTTCCTGGGTGGACTTCACTGGTATGGTCCAATGCTGACGACATTTTATACGTTGGGATGTCCTGGGTATGTTGCTCAATAGATGTAGATGAAACATTCTACTTGAGAAATTATTGTATGGCCTCCTTAAAGGTCTCCTTCTCCTTTTCTGCATCGAATCACTTGGGTGGCTCAGTGTTTTTCTTAATGCACTGGTGTTATACTGGTTTCTATTTAGCTACATCATCTCCTATTTTAGCACCTCTACATGTCACTATGTTGATGTTCCTGCCATCTTCTCTATCTTCTATAGAGATCCACTATACATTCTGATTTTCTGATTCTGTTTCTCTTGTATATTCCCCAACAATGTGGTGCAATCCTTTGTATCGTGATCTACTGCGCGACAATACATGCATGTCGCAGGTGGTAGAGGGAATTCTATTGCATAGTGCCTTGAATGTTGGTAGTTATGGCACACTACTGGACCTCTTCCGCGTCCAAATACTCCTCTGCCTCATCCTCCCCCTCTCTACCCAACGCGATCTCCGTGTGGTGTATTGTATTGCGGTACCTAATTATATTGCACGGGGTTATATTGGGGTTGCATAGTGTTATACTGTGACTACACGTTAATATACTATTGCGACACATTATTATACTATGGTGGTGCCTAATTAAACTGAGTTATAGGTTCACCTGTCATCATTTAAGCTTGCACCCTATATGTGTCTGACATCCTTTCCCTCATCAGATCCATGGTTTTGCAGTCTTTGTTATCATGGCCTACTAATTTGCAAAAACTGCAGTATGCATTCTTTGGTACTGTCTGGTACTTCTGCATCATAGGACAATGATATGGATCATGCCTATGTGTCTTGCAAATTTCACACCAGGGTCCTCCTATCAGTAATGGATTTGGCGTCCCTATTGCCATATACTGCGCGAATCTTGGACATTCATTGTTATGGTTCCCTTATGTTCTACATGTGGTACACCAAACAACTTCATGCTTATCCTTACCCTTATTCTAATTGAGTTGGAAGGTAATATTCTTCAAATCCTCCTTTAACTCCTCTATAGCTAGATCTGTCTTGTGGTATTGATTCTCCTCCATTTGCAAGGCTTCCTATAGAGATTATGCTTGAGATTGGAATTTTTGTTGTCTGAGTGGATATTTTAGGTGTGGTAACAAAGAATTCACAAACATATTCCTATATTGCATGTCAATCATGGCATACCTCAATTTCACTTTTAGATGTTTAAATCGCTGGTCAATTTCCAAGACATATTCTCCTGGTTTCTGTCAGATTTCTATTATCTCATTCATGTATTGATCCTCTAAGCTCGACTTATGGAACTCATTAATCAATAATTTCTTAATTTCTGTTAGTGTCCTTGTCATCCTAGGTGCATTTTTTACATCTAGACTCATGTACTATTCTAATGTATGGTCTCTTAGCACGATGGCTAGCTGCACCAATTTAGTATCTTCATTATTGATATGTTTTGCTTCCCATATCTTTGCACAAATGAACAAGTGTTTCCCAGGGTCTTCTGCTACCTCTCCTCAAAATTCTGGTAACTGAATGGTGGGATCATGTCCTGCAATCCTAAATGTTGAAATGCTACCTCTGTGCGGTGTAGATACTTGACTAATGCTCCATGAACTAGCTCCCCCATTTGTTGTTAATTGTGTAGATGTACTTCCTGTTGTCTTCCTTCTCCCAAAATTCAGTTTTCTAAATGATGGTGTTCTTTTTGGTGTGTTAGTCGCACATGGGTTTATGGGTTCCACACTGACATTAATATGGATAAGATTGCTTCCTTATATTCCCACTCTTGGACCTCTCGTCTTCCTCTCATATGTTGCACACAATATTTCCTCAATCTTCTCCACAACTCAAATATCCTCTACCTCCTCCTCATCACTTTCCAAGCTTTCCCTCGTAGTTATGGCTCTCTTCTTTGTGTTCACCTTGTATTGGTAGGGTACTCCATTGTGTGTCTTTCCAACGATCGCCATGATCCGCTTGATCTAGTCATCATCCATCATAATTGGATCCAAGGCTTCCTCCTTCTTTCCTTTATCCCTTTCTCCTTCCATTTATCCTTTTTCTATCAGTGCTTCCCCCCTTCCCCCATGCATGCAGGGAATTTTAGCTGTCTGACTCCATTGTCATTACACATTTGTTATATAGAAATACCTTTATAGAAGTATACAACTATATAATATAACTTCATCGAGGCCCACATAGAAACTCTTTCTTTGCTACGCTGTATGACTTCGCGGTATCTACTGCAAATTCTATTATAAAGCCTGCTACAATATCGTTGAGCCAAAAATCTACTACGCGGGTGAATTTTCTATCCACCTACTATAACTACTCAATCTAAACTGAGGTCCACTCTAAATGTCGGATACGATTTTTTGCATGGTTATCCTTCAACCTTAATATCCACTCTTGCAATAAGTGTGGAAAATAACAAAAAAAGACTTCATGTAGATCAATAAACACATACTTCTCAAGATATTTGCGCGGTGTTACTCTAGGGTTTTTGTTATCTTTTTGCGCAAAATCTAGCTCCATTGTCTTCAACCAACTTTCGATCTCTACTGTTGTAAGATTCCACGGTATCAACATTCCCTTCTAGTGGCTCATTCTTCTCACCTTCTTGTCGTCCGATTTGGTATTCTTTTGACCTGCATTCCGCAGATCTTACATTCTTTTAACAAATCTTCAATAGATCCCATCCACTTAATCCTATGTTGTTCCAACCGACAACATAACCATTTGTTGGTTTGTTTATCTTAGTTATGCCTTTAACATGATTGACCTAGGTTCAGGTCCACTAGGGATCCAACAAATCCTCTAAAACTATTGGCCCTCCTGGTAAACCAGAAGGCAACACAGTACACAGGGTGCACTATGCAGTCTCACCTGAGATAGTCTTAATGGGTGACTGCAATACTCAAGTGTTTGCAGTCCAAGATTGAACAAGGATCTGTGAAGTGTGCATTGAGAGTTCTATCTAGTTATATATTAAAGAAATATTCGGTCATGCATCGATATTAGTTATTCAGTTGTTCCTTATGCATGCATGTAAATCAACAGATATAACTATTTCATAAAATCATTTATTCTAACATATACTCATAGAAAATAATGAAATAAACAATAATCATTCCACACAACACATGATTTACTGTGGTTCACCCCCTCCTGGGATACGTCCACCAAGATTTGTCTCTAAGGCTCTTTTATTATGGTTCTGTCATGCATGGCACTGCGTGCACTACAAATCCGTCCATAACTTCAGAAAACAGACTCTTAGACCTTTACGAGGCTGACTATATCACACCAGGCTCCTTAGCCTATGATATAACCCTCAAGGTCTAGTCACTTTTCCCTCCCATAGCTCAACAACTTACAAAAAGGTATCAGATCATATTTGGGTTACAAACCTGTTACTCTATCTCGCGTGAGTAACTCATAACAACCATCAAAGACACCGAACCCTCCCTAGACCTCCTAGGTGTCTATTTATATCTATTCTTGGCTCATTAGCCATTACATTCTCTTACCAAAACCCTAACCTAATTAGGTATTCTTGCATGCTGTCCATGCATGATTTTCTCCTATGCATGCGCATTTTTGTCCACTACTTTTCCTGCCAGTTGTCTTTCTTTCCCTTCTTATTTAATGTGCACCTCACATTCTTTTCTTCCAACTGTCTTTCCTCCACTTCATTCCTTTTCCCCAAAATGGGCCCGTGCCCAACATTTACCAAACAACAACCCTTTGAATACTGAGACAAAGTCATTGTAAACTTCGTAAAAATACAAAGAAGTCTTATGTCTCCATAATGCCTGATACCAGAAGGTAACTGGATCTATTTCACAATTCACCCTCTTAATTATAGTCAAGTTTGGAAATTGACAACAATACATTATAGCAAATACCAAATAAGAAGCCATAAATAATTTTTTGTACCTTTTGTAATGTGATAAATGGGATGAGATTTTGATGGAAATCAATTTTCCCTAGTCAAATATAACTTGTTATTTTAGTGTAAAATATAAAATATAAAGAATCATGCGAGAAATGGTAGCAGTTGTTTCCTGACGTGTCAACCCGGTGAACAACCACACAATCTCTTGAAAGGGTTTTTTAAAATAATCGACCTAGATCCTGGTTATGTCTTCTGGAATATTCGTTGGATTCTCCAAATATTTAGGCAGGAGATCCAGGCCATTGTTATGTTTCTTCAGAAAATATATGTAGTATTCTCATTTGAAGGTAAGTGTTGGCTCTAGGAGCTTCAACATCTTGCGAAAAAATTGCGGTGAAAGGGAAATGGGGGAATGATCTTGGAGTTGTATAATTTTATGGCTTGACACATACTTATCAACACACCATGCAATTGGTTCTTTGCAGTAGAATACCTCAGGAACACACCCTGCATGAGCAATTCTGAATGTACATATTACATGTTTTTGTGTAGGAAGAGATGAGTAATGGAAAGACCATTTCCATTCGAAAGGGTTTTTTAAAATAATCGACCTAGATCCTGGTTATATCTTCTGGAATAGTTGTTGGATTCTCCAAATATTTAGGCAGGAGATCGAGGCCATTGTTATGTTTCTTCAAAAAATATCTATAGTCTTCTCCTTTGAAGGTAAGTGTTGGCTCTAGGAGCTTCAACATCTTGTGAAAAAAATTCGGTGAAAGGGAAATGGGGAAACGATCTTGGATTTGTATAATTCTATGGCTCGACACTTACTTCTCAACACACCATGCAACAAGTTCTTTGTAGTAGAATACCTCAGGAACATGCCCTACACGAGAAATTCCAATTGTATATATTACATATTTTTGTGCAGGAGGAGATGAGTAATGGCAAGACCATTCCCTTGTGGATAATAGTTTTATTCTTGTCCCATAAAAATTCCATATTCTCCACAAAATTCTATAAATACTAAATCAATGAAAATCGACCCATTATCAGTGATGAATTTTTTTGGGACACTGAATCTTGACAAAATATTGTCTTTGAGAAACTTAATCAACTCTTCAAAATCAACCTTTTTTAATGCCACTTCTTCTGGCCACTTTGTAAAATAATCTGTAGTGGTGAGAATATATATATGTCCCTTGCTTGACTTTGGGTTTATTGGCCCAATGACATCAAATCCCCATTGGGAGAATGGTTGTTCCACAAATATAGGTTGTAGTGGCATTGCAAATCTCTTCATTTTACCTGAAAATTGTTGGCAAGATACATACTTCCTTATTATGGCATACGAGTCTTTAAAAATTGATGGCCAGTAAAACCAAGATCTTATTATATTATGGGTAGTGGTGGTAGGAACAAAATGTCCACCACATATTCCTTCATGGAATTATTTCATCAATTCTTGATATTTTTTTTCATCAACAAATCTCAACAATATACCATCATAGTTTGTTCTGAACAATATATCAATTATCATCACATATTGACTCGATTTCATCTTCAATGTCCTTCTCTCTTTTGGGTTCATGGTGACTGGGAATTATCCAGACCACAAATAAAATATAATATCTCTATACCAATATGAATTTTCCATGGGTTATCCTACTAAAACTAAAATTATTCCATCCAAAGAATCACTGTTTGTAATGAGTTTACATAAACCATGTCGTTTGACTACCTTTAAAGGTTTGATTTCAATGTCACATTCTTGAATTTTTTCCAGCCAATTAGCCCATTTTCCTTCTCTCAATTGATGATTTAAAAGCATATTCACAGGAGAGGATGGAACGTAAGAGATGACATGAGAATTTAATATGTAAGTCTGAAAGTGCACCACCGCCTTCACAAGAGATAGGGCCTATTTCTCCAATTATGAATATCTCAATTCATAATCATGAAGGGTCTTTCTCATGAAGCTAATCAACATTTCGTCACCCTTGGTATTCCTCTGAGTAAGAATAGATGCAACCACCGTTTCTGTAACAAATGAATAAATGATGAATTCTCTTTGAAAATCTAGGCTAATGAGGACTGGAGTTGTAGTCATTTCCCTTTTGATATTATTTAAATCTTCTTATGTATCCACTGTACATTCAAACCTTTGGTCCTTTCTCAACAATAAATTGATCGGCTTCACAATACTTGCATAGTCAGGGACAAATCTTCACACAAAGTTGATATTACCCAAAAATGATTGAGCTCCTTTCTTAGATGATGAGGGTTTAAGTTCATTTATAGATTTAACTCTTTCAGGATCTATATAGATTCCTTCTTTGCATATGATATGACCCAACAATTTTCCTTGAGTTACATTGAATAAAAATTTCTTTGGATTTAGGGAAACACCATATAATCTACACTTGTCAAAAACTTTCCTCAGGTGGTGAATGTGATCACCCCTTGTTTTTTAATGTACTGTTAAATCATCTTGATAATCGGCCATGAATTTTCCTATCAAACCATTAAAATCATGATCCATATCCCTATGGAATGTATCTCCTGCATTCTTCAAACCAAAGGGC
Organism: Picea sitchensis; assembly: GCA_010110895.2. NCBI lineage: Eukaryota > Viridiplantae > Streptophyta > Pinopsida > Pinales > Pinaceae > Picea > Picea sitchensis. The sequence continues at coordinate 24,427 of SNQJ01S0069890.1, read as the reverse complement.
ATCCTAGCATATGCATATGTCTCCCAAGGTGTTATGAATTTTGTTTTTTCTTTGTCTTCCTCAACAACCAAGAATTGATTATACCCAGAAAAACCATCTGACATGGACATGCAGGATGATATCATGACTTGCTGGAGAAGAAACTCCATGTTAGGTAAAGGATAATTATCCTTTATATTCACTTTGTTAAGATCCCTGAAATCTACACACATCTGAATCTCCCTGGTCTTCTTTCTTACTATCATAAGGTTTGAAAGCCAATCAGAATGGCTAATGGGATATATTATTCCAACCTTCTTTAATTTATCCAATTCAACCTTTACCAGAGGTTTTAATTTTGGATTCGTTATCCTTATCTTTTGCTTAACCGACTTTGTCCCTTCTCTCAAGGGAACAATATGTTGAAATAGTGATTTATCATAAGACTTCAAATCATCATAAGTCCATGCGAACACATAAAGATATTCTTTAAATAATGCAACATATTGATCGACTTCCTCAATGGTGAAATCAACTCCCAATTTGACATATTTTAGGGAATTGTCAATTCCAATATTGATTTTTCTGGTTTCTTGGACCTTTCAAAGTGAAATTTCTTCCAAGAGATTCTTAGCGTGATCATCTTTCATAAAAATAGATTCATATTGAATACAATCCTTCAGGAAAACATATATGTGATTGTCTTCATCATCATCATTGTTCAACCATTTTTTTTCCAATTGTTCATCATTCTCAAATACTTGCAAATATTCCTGGTTATCGGGTACAGAAGGTTAGAATACTCTTTCGAATTGAAAATATGTTTTGATTTGAATATCATCTGGGTTTGATAATGAGACCGCCAAAGCTAATGAATCTTCCTTCTAATTCTTGTCCCTTGAAATGAAAGAAATGTTGAAAGTGATGAAAGATTCCATAAATTCATTAAATCTTTTGAAATATAATTTGATTCTTTCCTTTTTTATTTTATACCTCTGGGTGACTTGATTTATTACCAAATCGGAGTCACCAGTCACAATTAGATGTTCTATCTTCAATTCTTGTGCAAGAATCATTCCCTGAATAAAAGCTTCATATTCTACCTCATTATTGGTACATTCAAATTCAAGTCTAATAACATGTGGATGCACAATCTTTCCTGGACTTACAAGGACAATTCCAACTCCATTCCCAGAACTCGAGCAAGCTCCATCGAATGAAATCCTCCAAAAACCTTCAAACAATGCTCTTGATTCTCCATACCTTGAATTTTGTCCAGGCTTTCAGTCTGTTCGATGTCTAGGATACCATAGTTTCTGATCCCAGCGTCGATATAATCTTCCATTAATTCCTTATCCTTCTTTTTGAAAGAGAAGGGTTTACTGGGTTCACGAGGAACCTTAATCATTATTCCTTATTTGTATGGAAGCATCATGTAGATTCCATCATTCATTATATATCCCCTGATCATAGATGGCCAATCTCTTCCTAGAACAACTTCATATGCAGGAGGGAGGTCTACCACTATAATATTGGAAACTGTAATGATATGGGCAACCGTTGTGATCCAAGCATAAAAGTATTTAATTTCACCATAAGCTGGCACTTGTCTAGAATTAATTGCATATATACTTTCACCAATGTCATAATATTTGGTGCAATTCATTCCCAATGCCTCCATGATCACTAGTGGTGTAATATTATTGGTTGCGTCAGTATCGACTAAACAATTATGAAGTGCAACATCATGATTTCCAATTGAAATATAAAAGGGCAGAATGTTATCTCTCAACTTGACAGTTGATTTGTTTTGGCTTTGTTTCAAAATTGTAACAACAACTTCCACTTTTTTATATTGATCATCCAACAATATCAAAATGTTTTCCCTTAGTTGGGGAATCTTCACCACTTCTGTAAAAGGAAGAGCTATCCTTAGTTCACTCAAGTCCTCTACAACACTGTATTTTATCTGGGTAGAGTTTGACATCAGGGGTTGCTTCTTACTTCCAACACTATCTATAATCTTCTCATTTTCCTTTTTCTCATTCATTTTTTCTTTATCTTTTTCGTTTTCTTTTTCAGAATCATTTTTATTCTTGGATTTATTTACAAATTCTCTTGTCTAGGCGACATTTTCTTGCGAGTTGGGGTCATTGTTTCCTTCCTCATGTCTCACATCCTTCCATCTGTACAATTTCAAAAATTTCATCAGGTAAATAATAATTCCCTTTCTCAACCATTTTCTCATCATATACATCCTCCAAAACAATTGCATTGGGGATTTTTCCCGAGAACCCTTGGCCTTTGCGGATTATCAATATTTAAAAATATCACTCCATTTTCTTGGGGAGGGTTCCTTATTTGCTCTTGGACCAACATTCTTGGATTTTCTACATAATTGTCCCCCCTTATTAATCTGGTTATCTCATTCTACATTTTCCTGATGGTTCTATTCATTTGTGCAATTTCAATTCTTTGCTTGGTTTCTTGTGCTGCAATAGGGTCTACCTTCACATCTGGTATGGTCCCCTTGAAAAATACTCACCCACTTGTTTGGGTCGGTTGTGGCTTCGGTTCCTTGTTCTTTCTTGAGCTAGAGGCTCCTTGATTATAGATACTTAAGCCTCCCAACTTCCTTTGTACTTTTCCCAAGATAATGTTGGGGTCGACACCCATATCAATCATAATTTCTTCCATCTCAGTGGCTTTAATCATTGCTTCCTCCAAGGTATCCATATGGGACGTTCTGATAAAATATTTCACATTTGGGGGAATCACATTCTTATAACAACCAAGTATGACTGGGTCATTAGGTCTTTTATCTTCTGGAATCTTACTCAAAGTTTTATTTAAGTTGAGATTAAAATATTGTATTCTCTCATTCTTCCTCAAACCAATCTGGGTGAAATTGGTGAGAAGGGTATGATATGAAATTAGAGGGGCAAACATAGTCAAGAACATGGCTTCGAGGTCATTATATGAGCCAATGGATGTACTGGGTAATGTCATATACCATTCATAATATCTTCCTGACAAGGTTTGAAGAAATAAACTTACCGTCACATCATCATATTCAACACGATGAAAATAACAAACATCAAGAAAAAAGTTAAGGTGTCTTTTGGCGTCAATTGTTCTGTCTTTAGAAAATTCCTTCAGGTTACCCTTAGGGAGAACGGGGAGGTCATGTTGCTCGACTCAAATATTTAAAGGGGATTCTCTTACTCTTCTTCGATTTTAAAATATTAGGTTTTCTTGATTTCTTCCAGCACCTCCTTGTCTCTCCTCATGAGTTTCTCTTCGTGGTTCTTCTTGAGGTTTCTCATTTATTTCAGCGATGTTCGAATATGCTTTAGGAATATGTTTTCCACTTCTTAGGATACAAATTTGATTTCTTTTACTTCTGGTAATGGGTCCCTTATATTCGTCCAGTTTCAATCCCAACCTTGTCTTTGTGTTGCTCTAGCTAGCCTTTTGTTCCTTTGTCCTTGTTGCTCATCTCTCCTCTGTCTTCAAAGTATCTCTCTTTATTATTCTTGGACCAATGTCTGCCAAGACCTTTCCAATTATTCTCTGGTCTTAGTTTTCATTATTACCAGATTATATAGATGATGTAAGGTTCTTTTTTGATTATTCAATCAAATTTCTAGGTGGGGACGATCATCCTGGGGCAAAGTCATGTATTTTTCAAAAAATACTAAAACAGATTTCAAATTTCAATTCATTCCCTAGTATGGTCACCAAAAATGTTGACGCTTGAATCTGTCAAGGACTAAAACAAAAACCTCATATGGATATAAATCCCCTTGTGTTTTTATAGAGTTGGTACTCCTCTTTGTTTTAATATTTTCTTGGAACTCTACATTTTTAGGATATCCAGGCCATTGTTATGTTTCTTTAGAAAATATCTGCAGTATTCTCTTTTGAAGGTAAGTCTTGGCTCTGGGAGCTTCAACATCTTGCGAAAAAACTTGCAGTGAAAGAGAAATTGGGGAACGATTTTGGAGTTGTACAATTCTTTGGCTTGGCATGTACTTCTCAATGCACCATGCAACAAGTTATTTGTAGTCAAATACCTTAGAAACACACCCTGCACGAGCAATTCAAGATGTCCATATTACATCTTTTTGTGCAGAAGGAGATGAGTAATATAAATATTATTTGGACCACTGAAAGTTCTGGTCTTCACGACCAAAAATATTTAAAATATATCCACAGAATTGTTGTCTAGCTATTGCTTCCATTTAGGTTCATGGGAGTATTCTTCACCTGAATAATAACTTGAAATAAATATTTTCAGGGAGATGGCAATAATATAATCCTTTGGAAAATGTTAAATTAATGAAGTTTAATGAATAATATCCTTTAGTCTTTCGCCATTAATGAAAATAATTTTGAAGCCTTCACAATTAGTTGTTAGCATTAAACAACATTCAATGCATATTGGAAAAAATGCGAGAATGGTGGGGATGGACAAGAGTAGTTTTGGATAAGAAGTTTTTTATGAACCTGCCAACCCGAGAACCTTCCAACCTGTGTTTGTGGATGATAAAAAATAAGTAAAGTGTAGAAAAATGGTCAATCGGACTTGCATGTAGGAGAAATAAAATGCTTTTAGGGACTCAAGACTATATCTTTGTGTTGAAATATTGTAACTGCAAAGAACATTCTATTTATTATTGAGTTATTATTCATCAGATAAATCCCCTTTTGTGGATTGATCATGTCAGTCTTTGTACTTGACCAAATCCCCTTTTGTGGATTGGTCAAACCTTAATTATATTATGCTAATTAATAAGTTAGCCCCTAGACTTAATTAAAGTGGTTTTAACCATTGAGAAGAGAATTCAGCCCTTCCTAGTGAAGAGACACTTTTCCAGCGCCCACCAACTAGTATAAATAAAGGAGGCTAGCACCTCATTTGTACACTCACTCATTTACTCATCAAGTGTGCAAGTTTGGAGAGCTGCAGATGGGAGAAGAAGGAAGAGAGAGACGCATTGCTCAATGTTGGATATTCTCTAGTGTTTTTCTTTATTGTCTTGGCATTGTATTGGCTATCTATATTAGGGAATTTTTTGTTGGGTTTTCTCCCCCGTGAGGGTTTCCCAGGATAAATGTTGTGTATCTTGTGATTGTGTTTCTCTTAGTGATCCTACCTATTCTATTGTTGTCTAGTAAATTGAAAAGAAACTTAATAGCTGCTCAAAAAAATTAACATGGTATTAGAGCCAAACTAAAGAGAGCACCTTTCATTGGATAAGAAAAAAGTGTCACTGTTGTCGTACAACAAAATTAGGGATTTTTATTGGAGAGGAATTTCAGCCTAAAATTCATCAAGGAAGTGCACCCTATATTAGAGAACTCATTAGAAAATTGAGTGCACTTTTCCAGTGGATAGAATTCACAAAAAGTGAAACCCTAGTTTTCATGGTACCAGAAAACCAGAAAACCAGAAATAGTACCAGAAGTACCAATCCGGATTTCAACAGGTCAAATTTGAAAGGGTAAAATTTAGATTTTCTGAAATCTGACTACACCAACCTACTAGTCTCAGCCAAGTGCACCTCTTCGTAAGTTCAAATGTAATTTCCGAGCACTCTCATTTTTTGGTCATTTTCCCAGATCTAGGTTAAGATGTCTTCAAGCACCAAGCTTGTTGACAAGTTAGAAGGTGTGGATAACTTCCACGTTTGGAAGTATGGGATTTCACTCATTCTAGAAGAGAATGGTCTTTCAATATTTATCAAGGAAAATGTACCAGAACCTACTGATGCTACAACTAAAGAAAAGCACCAGAAGGATGTGGTTAGCGCCAAAAGAATCACTGCAGACTCTATCAAAGATCACTTGATCCCTCAAGTGGCATCTAAAGATAACCCAAAATAATTTTTTGATTCCCTAACCAGATTGTATGAAGGAAGAAACATTAACTAAAAGATGAACTTGAGAACTCAACTCAAGAATACAAATATGCAGAAAGGAGAAACAATTCATGAATATTTCTCTAGAATCTCTCAATTCAAGGAACAACTAAAATAAATTGGAGATACTCTAGATGGATATGAGCTCATAATGAAATCTCTTAATGGTCTCACAATACCTTGGGATGCATTCATCCAAACCATTTTTGTCAGAAAGGAAAAACTACATTTTGACAATCTTTGGAAAGAATGTGTTAAAGAAGAAGCAAGAGTAGCTAATCGAGAAGTAATACTATTAAGGGATGAAGATCAAGCTCTAGATAATCATAATAAAGGAGGAAAGATAAGTCCTCACTTCAATAAGGATACCTACCCTCATAAGGAGTCTCACTCCCCAAATAAATTCATCCATAAAGAATCTTACCCTCCAAGGAGATTCCAGAAGTTTCAGAAAGGTAAAAGAAGAGAAAAGGATTTCTCATCCTACCAATGTTACTGTTGTCGCAAGAGTTGACTCTAGGCTGTAATGGAGACAAGCCTTAGCACATTTTAAATGAAAAAATAATTTACAGATTGATCAGTCATATGAGGCTTCTAGAACCAGGTCTGAAACAAGCCTTTCAATCGCTTATAGATCATAAATGAAGAGGCATGACCTCGTTTGCCTAATTTCATTGAAATAAGGAAGATGGATAGGATATAGAGGATAAAGGAGACTGCAACAAAGAGTTAGGTATATATATATAGAAATAATAGGAGAATACATAATATAATTGTAGATATACAATTATATAGATCTACATATATATATATATACTCACATATATATATATATATATATCTACAATTATATATATCTACATTGGCCAAATCCCCGAAGGCCAAATCTCCAAAATA
>SNQJ01S0069890.1:0-17617 GCA_010110895.2 Picea sitchensis | reverse complement strand
ATGATTAATTTAAGTATTAATTAACTCATTAATTAATAAGGTAAATAAATAAAAGGAGGATAATAAAGTATATTATTAAATTAAGTTACGTACCCGAAAATGGATGACATATTAACTACAAGGGATAAGATATTAAATAAAGGAGATAAGGGGCATTAATGGGAAAGGATAAGAAGGTAATAAATGGGTTAGATAGGGAGTAAATGAGGGGGGATTCTACGAGAAGTTGGGGATGGATTTTGAGAGCTCGTGGATTTGCAAAGAGAAGTGAAATTTTGGGAGTGGGATTGTATCAGTGCACCAGGGTTGCTGGAGGTTTTGGGCACGGGGCCCAAGATATCCTGGAGCTAGGAAGATGCCTAGTTGGTAGGGAGGAACTAGGTTTTGGGCAGTGTTTTGTAGAAGCGGTCAAGGAGGCAAGCGACGGACAAACGGAGGATTATTAGCATCAGACTTAGGTATTTATTCAAAAATTATGCATTGTTGTATTATGTTAAACAAATTTATTATTCATTGTAAAATTTAAGTTACGGAAGTTACTATTATGAAGATTATTATGCTGTTATGAAATTACTGTCTTAATTTATTTAGTTTATGAAATAAATTGATGTAAAATCTATTCGGCCCCTACAACATTCAAGAAGAAGATATTCAGCATCACGGTCAACCTACAGAAGAGAAAGGAAATAATTGTTGTTTTATCCAGAAAATACAGAGACCACCTTCTCCTTTGATTGAAGAAGAATATATCTACTCCTGCATAGTCATGTTACAGCCCCTACTTACACATATTTGTAGTTTTCACATAGTCTCGGATATGAGAGTCAGACTTCTTCCATTTCTGAAAATGTAAATCTGATTTTAAGTAATGACAGTCATGTGTTTGATGAAACTTTACAAGAAGCTAATGGACCTATTTATGATGATGGTTTCCAGCCATGAAATCAACTTGTAAGCCTTGTTTTTTTTCATGAAGAGGATAGGGTTGTCACATTTAATAGTCTTGAAGGAATTTTGTTGTTCAAGGATGTTTTAGACTATGATTTGGAGTATGAATCTGAGATAGACATCATGTCAGAGAAAGAACCAGAATTGCCCATGCTTGAGGAATCCATAGTCGATATTCTAAACATTTGTCTGACTGATGACACTCCTGAGTTATCTACTAAACTTAAATATGATGAGTACACTGATGATTATAATATTGTTTCTCTAGAACAATTTTCTGCAGTTTTTTCATGGAGGAATGATGATTTTCAGACAGATGCCATATCAGATGAAGGATGTTTGGATATCCTTTTTGAGGATGATCCTAAGCAAAATAAATTGGAGCACACAGTAGTCTTTGATGAAGCTTTCTATTTAAAACCTCAGGACCATGCAATTTTTCATGATCCTTTTGCTGACCTTTTAGATTCATTTAATGGAGGAGTATGTTATGCCATGGATATTTTGTCACAGGAATCGAGGAAAAGTTTGAAAATTCATGATCAATAGCATGTCAGATGGGAGTTGTCAGCTTCCTTTTTAGCCTGCTCAAATAAAGTGTGAGCATATTTCAAATAAGTAGACAGTTATTGGATTGGCTTCACTAGTATTTTTGTATCATTTGATTCAGTGGGATTTTTTTAGTAGTTAGAGTAGGTGATGTATAAAAATAAGCTTGACTTTGAGAATTAGAGTACAACAATGGTTTTCAGTATGTTTCTAGTTTAATTTGGAATCCAGTATGGTTTTGTTTTAAAGCATTATGAATCCATAGCCCAATGAATGCATAAGTGGTTTTTTGTTTCGGAAAGGCGCAAGTAAAGTGACAGGGTTCAGAATTTGATAAGGATGATTTCAAGTTTCCCAATGGATGAAGGCATGTGGTCTACTATTCTTGGTGCTTTGCAGGAAAGCACCATCCCTAGATGGAGCATATGTTGGAACAAATATTGAAAATATATTAACTCAGTGTCTTTATCCAAAATTTATGTTAGTTATGCCACTTAGTTTCAAAACCTTGTCACCTGGTGTAAGCTTGTGTAACCATTAAGCCCTTGCACCATTCGGTGCAACCTTTCTGCCGCAGTAAAAACTCTAAATCTATCATCATTTTCGTTGAACTTTTCTACCGTCAAGATCTCAAATATTTAAAAAAATTCCCAAGGTCTCTCATTTTGTCCTACTTCACATTCCTTCATTGTGAAGAGTGTCAGTTATACAATCAAACTACAATTTTTTATCTTTCCATATATTATTTTAAAATTATTTTATATAATTTTAAAATTAATATTTTATTTTGAAGTTTGAAAAAATATATTTTAAGCTAAGCCCTTTGCATTGTTGAGTCCACTATCCTTCATGTCTTGATCTTCAGCTATCCACAATAAGCTACATGCCAAGTCACAAGACACGCATACAAAGCTCTAAGGAGAGAATTAATGAGGAGGCCCGAAATACTACAATGTAANTTAGCTAAACCATAATTATTTCTTAAAATAACATTAACTAATTAATTATTATTAATTAGTTATTCATGATTGTCAATGATTAATTTAAGTATTAATTAACTCATTAATTAATAAGGTAAATAAATAAAAGGAGGATAATAAAGCATATTATTAAATTAAGTTACGTACCTGAAAATGGATGACATATTAACTACAAGGGATAAGATATTAAATAAAGGGGATAAGGGGCATTAACGGGAAAGGATAAGAAGGTAATAAATGGGTTAGGTAGGGAGTAAATGAGGGGGGGCGTCGGTGAAAGGAGGAATAAGGAGGGAAAGGAGGTTTACGGGAGGGTAGGCTACGGGAAGTTGGGGATGGATTTTGAGAGCTCGGGGATTTGCAGAGAGAAGTGAAATTTTGGGAGTGGGATTGTATCAGTGCACCGGGGTTGTTGGAGGTTTTGGGCACAGGGGCCAGGATATCCATAGGATATCCTGGAGCTAGGAAGATACCTAGTTGGCAGGGAGGAACTAGAATTTGAGCAGTGTTTTGCAGAAGCGGTCAAAGAGGCAAGCGACGGACAAACGGAGGATTATTAGCATCAGACTTAGGTATTTATTCAAAAATTATGCATTGTTGTATTATGTTAAACAAATTTATTATTCATTGTAAAATTTAAGTTACGGAAGTTACTATTATGAAGATTATTATGCTGTTATGAAATTACTGTCTTAATTTATTTAGTTTATGAAATAAATTGATGTAAAATCTATTCGGACCCTACATTTAGTTAACAGAAGTGTTGTTGATGAGGGTGCTTCAATATGCGTAATTTCCTTGTCATGTTGGAAAGCTATCAGTTCTCCTGAGCTTACCCCCTCTCCTACCCTCTTGATTCCCTTCAATGGATGATTTTTTTGACCACGTGGTATAATTCCTTCTTGTCCAATTATGCTAGGGGGAAAATCCGTTTGCATGGAGGTTGAAGTAGTCGATGCATCGCTCGACTATAATATGTTGTTAGGAAGAAGTTGGGCATATCATGCCATGATAGTTATCATCTCAACAGTATTCTGGATTATATGATTTCACCATGAGGGAATAATTGTGACCATTTATCAAGTGGCATCCAAACTTTCTGATGCGGAAGCTAGCCCCGAGACTACCATCCCCTGGATAAAAAACTCTCAGGAGCAAACTGAGATTATTGGTTGTGAAACGTACCCTTCACTTATGGGATATTTTGATTTTACCACACTGATTTCGTACGTTCACTCCACTCCAGTCAGTTTCCACAAGTCACTTCTAGGACTTACATCAATAGGGTCAGTTCACTTAGAATTTTGTATACGATGATCCATGGACACTACCCTCATTGTCTAGTTCAATTGAAGGTTGATTCCATGTTGGTATGGCCAAACACTTGTCTGCAACTGAAATAGCTTATCAATCCATTCAGCAGGACACAAAAGACCCATACCAAACTCCCTTGGTCACTAAGGAGGATGATCTTTTTCCCAATCATGTTTGGGATCAAAACTCTTTAAGCTCCCAAGATTGTTTAGACATTGTCTTTCCATTAGATAAATTTATTATTGAGGCAATGGTCAAATTTGCAAGGCCATGGGGGGATATGCATCACAAATCATATTTCCTCCCTGAACTCGGTCACATAGAGAATGGAGATTTTAATTCAGCTATCATTAGAAGTGTTGATAGGATATTCAATCCCTTGGCCAAACATGGTGTCTACGCCGAAGGAAATATGGCTAATATATCGGAGATGATCCCGATCAACATATCTAAGAATCTTGATGTCGTCGAAAACATCTTCATCAGAGAAGAATGATCACATGACGAGATCGTTTAGTACACGACACTTTTTAAAGAGTTTTGATACGTGTTTGCATGGTCTTACGAGGAAATTCCTGGCATCGAACCTCAGATAGTTCAACACAAAATTTGAACCTATGAAAACACAAATTCGGTTCGACAAAAGTTGAGACCTGTAAACCCTAGGAAGGTGGTGGAAATAAAAGCATAGGTGGAAAAGTTTCTTTATGTGGGCTTCATCTACCCCGTGCCTTTGATGGAATGGGTATCCAACCTAGTTTTGGTTAATAAAAAACAAGGTACAATTTTCATATGCATGGATTTCCAGGACTTAAATAAGGCTTGTCCCAAAGATAAATTTTCGACGCCATTCATTGACCAAATATTAGACAAGTGCGCAGGGAGTGAAATATTTTCGTTTATGGATGGTTTTTCCAGTTACAACCAGATTGATATTCGTCTGGAGAACCAGCACATGACAACCTTTATATGTCCCTAGGGAACCTTTGCTTAAAAGAAGATTCCCTTTGGTCTTAAAAATGTTGGTGCTACATTCCAGCAGGCCATGATGTTTTCTTTTCATGAATTGAAGCATATAGTGGAGGCAGACTTAGATGATCTTACAGCTCATTCGCAGAAAAGATCCCACACCTCTTACACCTCTGCTTGGTTTTTGAACGATGTCGTTACTATCAGATCCGATTGAATCTGTACAAGTGTATATTGTGTGCGACCTTTGGTCATCTTCTAGGATTCATCGTTTCAAAAAAAGGGATCATTATTGAACCCTTAAAGGTTGAGGCAATAATTCAGTTTCCTCCCTTGTGTACGATTAGACAACTTCATAGCATGCACGAAAAGGCAAATTTCCTCCGACAATTTGTGTTGAACTATGCCAACATCGCGAAAGGCTTCATGTGCCTTTTGAAGAAAGGGATCCCATTTTATTGGGATGAAGCCGCACAACGTTTGTTCGATGCGGTAAAAATATATTTAGTTTCGAATCCTTTGTTGAGGCCCCCCCAACTACAATCGCGATTTATTGTTATATTTGGCAGCAGTTGAATCCTCGATTGGCATGGTTCTTGTTGAGGAAAATGATGATGTTCGGAAGCACGTCATATATTATTTAAGTTGTGCATTGATGGGTCTTGAGCTAAAGTATTTTCATGTTAAAAATATGGCACTGGCAGCCTTTCATGTTGTCCAGCAACTTCGACACAACATTTTTCTACGTAAAACAACAGTTATTGCCACCATTAATCCATTCCAATACGTTTTGACCAGGTGAATTATTGGTAGGAAATACAAAAAATGGATTGTTGTGCTTCAAGAATTCGATTTGGATTTCGCATCTGCAAAGTCCAAAAAGTATTTAGTCTTTTCCGAGTTAATGTCAGAGTTCCCAGTTGAGAATGAGAAAAGCGAAATGACAGAATCATTTTCAGATGAGCATATTTTCCTCATCTCTTCATCTGACCCGTGGTATGGAGATATTCTTATATATCTCCAAACTCTGAAGTTCTCTCCAATCTATTCACAAGAAGAGCGATGACGAATTTGTCACACAACTAAAACTACCTCATTATCATAGACATGTTGTATCAGTGTGGGGTGGACTCGATTCTTCATTTTTGTTTGAATTTTGAAGAAGAAGTTATCGTGTTAAATGACTACCATAGTGGAGCATGTGGTGATCACCTATCTTGGTTGGAAACAACGCAAACGATTTTGTGTGCCAGATACTTTTGGCCCATGGTCTTCAAGGATTGTATCAAGGCGGTTAAGAAATGTCACCCGTGTCAGATATTCACTAAGAAAATGTGCATTCATCCCTCTCCCATGTTTTCCGTTATTACTATTATCCCTTTCACCAAGTGAGGGTTATATTTTATGACATGCCACCCGACTTTGGCTAAGGGGCATCAATACATTATCATGGTCATCGACTACTTCACCAAGTGGGTCGAGCTTATTCCAACATTTTCTAACGATGGGGAAACTAAAGCATTGTTCATTTTTAATCAGGTCATAGCTAGGTTTAGGGTTCCGAAGGATATTGTCACGAACAATGACAGTCACTTTTAGAACCACATGATGACTGAATTAGCATCAAAGTTGGGTTTTAGGAAGGAGAATTTGTCTCCCTACTATCCTCAATCCAAAGGCCATGTTGAAGTTGTAAATAAATCATTAAATATGATATTAAGAAGAATGGTTAACTCAACCTGAACAAATTGTCACTTGATGCTATATCAAGCATTGTGGGCTTACCGAACCTCAATCAAAATTGCTACTGGTTTTTCTCCTTTCCAAATCGTCCACGGAGTGGAAGTAGTTTTGTTGATTGAATGTGAGATCCCGTCACTAAATATCATGGTCAAGATCCTTCCTGATACAACTCATCTTGAGGAGCGCCTATTATATCTCAAACATCTTGACGAGCAACGTAGAGATGCATCCTTAGAAAACAAGGTGCATAAGAAGCGTGTTAAGTCTCAGTATGATAAATTCATCTGTCCTAGGTTTTTCTCTGATGGGCAGGATAAGAAACCCCTGGGGGCAGGAAATTTCAACCCCATGTGGTACGTCCCATATATCGTGTGACGGGTGTTGGAGAAAGGATATTATGAGCTCACATATTGTGAAGGTAATGTGCTACCAAAACCTAGAAATGGGCTCTATATTAAGAAGTATTATGCTTGAGCCCAAACACTCGAGCATTAGCACCTTTTGTAACTATTGTCTATTTTTTACATAGTTTTGTTTATAACTTTTTTCACATCCTTTTTTCGTTAGTGATTGTGGTGATTTTGTTGTGTGGTAGATGCCTCATTGGAAATTTATTTAGACGTACAGTATGGTGGTATAGGTTTCAAGTGCTGAAAGTTGATACATTTTTCTCAGAAATTAAAATATCAGTCAGCTGCATTTTTAATGGGCCTGCATGACAACTCAACTTCACGACCTCATATCTTAGATCTAAGTGACGGATTTGCGCAAAATTTATATAGTTGGAAAGATAATATGATGAAGATCACATCAAAATTGATTTACATGGCTAAAAATTTGATTATCATTCCCATAAAATTAAAACACATTCCTCCTATTTTAAATGGGAAATTAATTAAATTGTGAAAATAAAAGTTGATTTAAAAACTTTTGTTAAAAAGGGAAAGGGATCCATTTTTTTTTGTAAATAAAAAAGGTGGAACCTTGTATTATATCATCAGTTTACAACTGTAATTCGTTTGGAAACCACATGTCCTGCCACAGAAGAAAAACCAGGACAGGTGGCTCCAAGCGATGATAATTTTATCATGGTTGTGGAATTGTGTGCAAAATTGTACAAAAATATTTGAAACTAGGGCATGCTTCATTCAAAGCCGCCATTACTATGCTAACTATACAACTGTAAAAAAGATTTGAAACTATAATTGATAGAAAATAGAGTCTGGGGTAGGCCGCTTCAAGCCAAAGGGGAAACTGGGTGTCCATTAGAAGTGAAGGTCGGGACAAACTTCTGCTTGCAAGTGGGGCAGGTTGCAGACTTTGGGGCATATGAGAAGGCCTCATATAGAAAATCCAAATGGTGGTTGATGATCCTTTGTCCTTATGCCTGCTCGTCCTATCGTTGCCTGATATCAAAAAGGAGTTCAAGGTGCTCCTCAGCTAGATAATGGATGTTCTCTCCGCCTTCATAAACTTGCCAGTTGGGAGGGGTCTCCTCCTCTACAATGCATCCACCTTCCCACCGGTGAGGCTGAAAGTCGGGGATGGAGGGAGAATATTCCTTAAGCTTCAGGCTTGGGCCTGGTTGAGAAGAAGAGGGTGGCCCTGTATGCTGAGGAGGAGGTGGATCCTTCCCTTTATCCAAGTTGAGGCTCAGAGGAATCCATGCCCTTGAAGCGATGGGGTGAGAGAAGAGGCAACAGTTGAGAATGCATGGTGGGGGACGGGGTCTCCTCCTTTGGAGTGCACAAGGAGGTTTGGGTCTTGGGAGATGGAATTTCCAATTTTGGGGTGTGCATCGTGGACTGAGGGCTACTGGTGTGAGTGCATAGTGTTGGAATAGCTACTAGAAACAAGCAGGAGAATGAATGTGCCATGGACAAATTTAACGCTGTTGAGGGCCATTGAAACCTCTCCCATCACCATTGAAGGCTGGCAGAACTGGTTCAAGCTCTTAGAAACTGTGGTCTGGCTAGAGTGCTCATCTGGGTGCTTGCCCAGGTGCACTGAGTTAAATACCATCAAAGTTCGATGCATGTGGAGTTATATCCTTGGGGGTGGCAGCCTGGGACATTAAATCTCTTCGCCATATGTCTCGTCCAGGTGTCCTCCCGCTTTCACCTCGTGTCACCCCATCAGGGTGAAAGGGATCCATTTTAGATATGTATATATTGATGATATAATTTTATTAATGAGAAATTAATGATGCACTAATTAAATGGAATGTTTCAAGAAGAAACTTGTACGGGAATTTCAAGAGAGGAAGAAAACCCTAACTACTCAAGTAGTTAGAAAAATTCTTCTTAAAAAGAGAAGAGAGGCTTCATCAAAGGTTCCAATAATCAGTATTGTGAGAGGGGAAGGGTAGAAGATCAGAGGAAGAAGAAGGTACAATGATGGATTCACAATCAAGCTTCTGATCTAAAGAAATAAATCTTCATATTCTCCATTCTTTCTATTCTTCTACACCACTTCTCATAGTTTTGTGCTTGAATCTCAGAGTTGGGCACAAGGCTGAGTTATTGAGTGTTTTTCTTGTATTCTTCTACAGAATTTTCTTGTATGATCATGGATTATTTGCAGCCACATACATGACTGTCAATTTTTTGGTAATGAAGAATATTTCTCATGAATAAACTCCACAGAGAATTGCTTCTTGGTTGATCTTGATTATATCTTGTAACTTTGAGTTTTAAGTATGAGATATTTGAGGTTGACCTATAAATTTCTCTTTTATTACTAATTGCAGTACTATATTAAAATTATTTGAGATGATCGAATCGTTCTCTCCTATTTCTCATGAAGAGGATATGGATGTGTTTATATACTATTAATAATATTGTGTGTGGTGTTGATCACAATTTAATTATGATGTTGAATCCCTCCTTCAATATTTTATTATTGTAAAAAGGCTTTTATTGCACATAAAGGTTGTATTCAGGTTATTGAAGATCCAAGCAATAAATATTTGGGGTTTGCTACCTAGAACTCTCCCTAATCCAAGATATTCAAAGACATATATTTTATCCAAAGAGGAGAACCACCTCTCTAAAAATGAAGGGGGACTAGTGTCCTCATGAGGTTGTCGTTTTGGTCCTGACGGATTCAAGCTTCAACAATACCATGTTGAAATTTTGGTATGCTCGTTTAACCATAGACAATGTCACATCATTGTCACCCAACCATAGGCATTCACATATGCCACCCCAAGCACACTAAACTTTACTTAGAATAATTCTGGCAAGCCTACTCCAAAACCAACAGATAAACCCTAGTTGCTAACTATAACAACAACTCAAGACAAGTAAAGTGCTCCTTATCCAAGGTTAGTGCACAAGAGATAGAGTCTCCATATCCACAAGATAAGTGTCATACACAACTGCAGCAGTTGTAGTTGCATTACTCTCTCAAACTTGTGACATACTTAGAAAGAATATCACCAAGAGTATCACCAAGAATGTCACCAAGAGAATCACCAAGAAAATCACCAAGAGAGAGACCAAGACCAAGAGATGATCATGCGCCCTTATTCCTCCTTGAAGTTGCAGTTGCAGTTGAAACTGCATCTATCCATAAGACTTGCAGACTAACTAGATATCCAAATGAGCTAAAACATCCTCTATTTATATTAAATTATCCATCGACTTTTTTGGCTGGGCCGACCTGACTTTCTGGTAATTATATTTTATGTTTATCTTTTTCCTATGGAGCTCACTTGTATTTCTAGAAAATAATATTCTAATATTATTTATCTTGCTAGGCCAACTTGTCTTCTAGGGTTTCCACACATCTTTTTAATGGTTCACTTGCTTCCAGAATATTTTATTCTAAGTCATAGGTTACACATGGAGGTTAATACCTCCCGTAGCTACCAAAACATCAACAAAAAAACCCTTACTTATCAAGAATATTCCACCACAATTTCCAATAAAAAAACATCAAGAGAAGTTGCTAGCCTTCCTTCAACCAATAGACAAGAGAAACATCCAAAATCACAAGAGACAAGGTGGAGTGAATTGCCCAAGTAGGGAGAAAATTTCAGCCAAGAATGTATGTAATTCTCAAGTGAGTTGTGTAAAATGAAAGTGAGATGAACTCTATTTATATGAGGTAATCCAAAACCAACTTTTCCACATAAGTTTGTCAACAACAAATTAAAAGGAGGTCGGCCCCCTTTATTTTCCTTTACAACTTAAAAAAAAAAAATTTACATTGAGTAAATCCCTTAGAAGGGTGACGCCATTCCCTAAAAGGGTAACACTAGGCCTCAAAAGTGAGAGGTTGAGCCTCTAGATGCAATTTGTTGGGACTCCAAAAGCCATGTGTCCATCTCTCATGATCTAGAGTGTCATGCCATGCATATTCCTTCTGAAAACTACGTCATCTCTCTTCTAGAACCATCAATCTCATCAAAACCCTATCCTCCACATGAATTCAAGGCTTGGAAGGTGACATCTTGGGCCTCCAAAGGCCAACCACCAAGTGCAAGGGGATATGATGTCATCACCTAGTGTTTTCCAAGTGCCTCCAAAGGCAACGTCCATCATATCAAGTGTGCAATGGCTTCGGGATCCTTTGCCCATCTTGTGGGGTATGGCGTCCATCCTTGGAGTTTTCAACCCCCCATGAAGGTCAAAATGGCACAATCCTCCATGGAATATCTTACACCTAGAAAGGTATTGCAAAGAAAAACAAGTACGCCCTCCAAGGGTCCAAAAGTCACATGTATCGTGCCAAGAAAGCCACATTTAATAAAAGAACCACCCAAACATGTGCATTAAATCCCCCATTTTCAAAGTAAACAAATGCTCAAAGACCTTATACAACTTGATAAATTTAAGTATGGGAGGGTTGTCATGGTGCCCTATTGGGTAGATCAATTCCCAAGTCAAAGAGGGTTTCCCAAGAAGACCCTCTCTAAGTCATGTAATGAGTATGAGGTGGATGAGGGTATCAGTTTTAGGTATGGAGTTCTTGACATATCAAGGACTCATATTGTCTCACTTATGGGTGTCTTTGTAGAGGGTGTGTTGCATCCTCGTTTTCAATGAAACTTTTTCCAAGCCCTTTTATTTACCATTTATTGATTATGGTCCAAAATATTGAGTTCTATGTGCAATGGAAAGTAAGTAGCATCCCAATTCCACTTGGAGCTAAGAACAAATTGAGTGTCATGTGCAAGGAAAGTAAAAGACACCATAAGTGCATTCCCTCAACTAGAGGGACATTTATTAATTATGTGTTTTTCTTTCTTAAAGTTCCATGACTTTTATGGATAAGTGTTTCATTGTTCTCGGGACCTTAAGGAGAGCATCTACAGGATAATTTACGGCTTTTATATTTTTCCAGCTACAAAACCTCTAGGCCTTTAGCCCCTTCTTCCCGTGAAGTGAGGTATAATCCCTTCTTGGGGTCAATAAACCCAGAAACCAATAATATGAGGAGATGAAAGGGAAGAAGAGTGAAAAATGATACGTATATGTGGGAATGGTACAATTACCCTTCAAGGAGACCCCCTAGTAGAAACCCTTTTCCAAAGGGTGACCCATTTACTAGGAAAACATGTCAACCACCAAGGTGAAATGAGGTAAAAAGCATAATTTCCAAGCAAACTTCTTCATAATCAAGAAATGACTCTTTAAAACATGTTCAAATGCTTTAATTATTAAAATGACACTTACCATGAGACAGGAATTGTTACCTCATGAAAAAATACTTGTTGTCCACTGTGGGCCAAGATGGTGTGGTGGATGATGCTATTGCCAATGTGTGGTGAGAGGAGTGGCTTTGCATGCTCATCTGGCTCTCGGTACTCCATGTATTCAACCTGCGGGCCTCGAGACACAATATCCTTAGTTACCCCTATCCTAGGGGGGTAACAATGACCACTCAAGAACATTACACATCTCCAACATTATTTTTTACTTTCGCCCCATAAGACATTAAATTAAATATGTATTCTAGAGCTTACATTTGAACAGTTCTTTGAATATTCTCAATTTTTGTTCTATGTTTCAATGTCTTAGTTGTTGGTTTGGTTGTCTCACCTGCTTTATTGTCAAACTTGGTTCTTTCAAACTTGTTCCCTATTGTGTACCTAAAATTATAGACATTATTTCCTTATTTGAATATATTTATGTCTGTGAGTTTTATGTGTAAGCATTGTGCAATGCCTCTAGCTCTTGTAATGGTTGATTGCCACATGAACCCAATTTTTAACGGTTCTTCTTAGCATGAGAATAATTGCACAAGGTCAACCCCGATTTAGATGTGTAACTATCAAAAAGAATTATCCAAATAACACTTGTAACTATTGACTTAGAGTGGAGACGTGTAGATAGCATGAGGAATACTCTCCATGTGTGCATGTATTTGTAATTGGTTTCACATCCCAAAGAGAAGTTTGGGTAATGGAATTAATCACATGAGAGAATCGATGAGTAGTGTTAAAAAATATGATTCTTTAAATCAAACACAATAAAGAATGGAGATGTATGTTTCTAGCTACTTGTCTTTGCAATCCACCATTTCTTTGTGGCTGGAAAAACACCCATTTAATCATCATGAAGAAAGGGGTCAAATAAAAAACAAATACTTATGCAATCATCAATCTTAGATGGAGATCCAACCCATGTACAGAATAATGAATACACACAAAAATGATTGAAAGTTGTAGAACTTTGATTTGTAGATAGTCTTAGTTAGAGAAGTTTGGATCTATTCCACTAAGTGATGCATGACCTCAAGCTTAGATAAACCAATGAACAATGATGCACCAAAATTCAAGAAGGAATATGTTGAGAGAAATGTATTTGGAGGGAATAATATCCTGACAATCATGCATGGCTTCAACTCTATAACCCATCTTCACAAAATATCATTATGATTTTACTTCATACACAATCATTATCGGAAAAGTTACATGGTAGGGTTCTGCCCACTTTGATACCACATTGAATTCAAGGTATTGGAATGATTATTAATGTAAATTCACATGGTAAACATAATCCAATACACGTATATTGCACATATTAGTCACATCATTAACATCATATCTATAGTGGTAAATATCTACAATGTCTAGAGGAACCATCCACTCCCAAAATTTTGTCTTCAATTCATAATTTATTGTTGTGAATAGATTACAAGGACCTTGATTTATAAGAGTTATAGGTAACAACCTCAATTAGTGAGGTTGTCAAGATTTGAACAATCTCCTAACTACCTGGGAGTGATTCTCTCACAATACTGACTAATTTAGGATCTTCTCTTGTCCCTTTTACAATGTTACATGGCTTCACAACTAATAGCTTGATATGTCATTCTACATGTAATTTCATGATTAGGAGGTAATTATTTATCACTAACACTATGAATTGTTATGTACATTGCAAGGTATTCCTCCTTTGATTCATATTTATATAATTTGGTTTCACTTTAACACTTTTCATATGATATTATATCTCGTGTTCTCTTTGCAACATTATATGTTATTTCATTTCATTGTCAATCCAATATGGATTAGTGGCAAAGATAACTAGATATGAATATCATCCCTAAAGAGAATTAATTCTTTGGTTCATTCATTTTTTAAAAATATTTATAGAAAATTTCATTTAAATGAACATTGCTAAACTTTGACGGTGGACTCGTTTTTATGAAAGGGCACAAAAATGAACTCTGTAACTTAGAATATGGGTTTAATATAAAGTTTTGAATATTTGATATTTATGCTAGAACAAAGTGGACATTTTGGCATGTTCTCGTGCCACTTCCTCAAACACAATAAGAAAACCACATTCACAAGAACATCTAGCATATGGTATTTAAGTACCAAAACACATTCACAAAATCACAAGAACATTTAACATATGTAATTCAATATCAAAGCATAGTCACACATTCACAAGAACATCTAACATATGTTATTTAGTATCCATGTGACATTTAATTGGATGAGACTTAGAGATTCAAGATGTTGGTCTCCTCAGGGGATGCATATTCAACCTCCTAAATGTGGTATGAAAAGACATGAAATGATGCACATGCACATAGAAGATTTAAACTATAAGAAATTAAATGACACCAAAACTCGTTCGAAGAATGATGAACATCACAAACCCATGAGTAGGATGTTAAGGGAAGATGAAATTCCCCTCATATAGAAGCTTGATATTTTAATTATATCTCTTTAATTTGTGTTAATGTAATGCAACCATTTTTAAAAAGACACCATCATCATCATCTGAAAATACAAAAAATTGAGCATGTAAATAAACAAGTGCAATCCACAATGTATAAATAGGAATAACTATGTATGTCATAAATACTCACTCAAGTTGCTACAAAGTGTCTAATATTGTCCAAATCATTGTCATTGATTCAATGTGTGCATGCTCAAAATGAAATAAATTCCTTATAGGTTTTCCAATACCAAAAATAACATAAGAAAAATTACATCAATCTATAACAATACGAACATCATCATTCATCACATAAAACCCACAATCTGTTAGAGTTGGCCTATTCAAATAGTCAGAATCTCCATTATGCCCACCATGGGACACCATGCTCGAAAGGAGGGTAAGTAGCTATCACTTTACTAGAACCAAGGCCAGTTGGTTGTTTAATCTTATAAGTGACTGGAGAACCAAGGCCAGTTGGTTGTTTAATCTTATAAGTGACTGGAGTTGAAGATGATTCTACTTGTACATTCATTTCAAACCTAAAACATCACATAATAACAAACTCATATAATCATCATGAGCATGTGCATGCATATATCAGTTTCAAACGAATTTAAAATGAATTCATTTGGAGGACAAGCTATATCGCAAAAAGATTATGATTTATTTACACAAGTGGTCAAAATTGTAAGGAAACATTTGGAAAAATTCAATATCGGGTAATGGAAAACGTCTTGTGGAAATAATCTTTTTGACTTTGGCATGGTTTTCAGATAGATTGAGTGTTGTTCTTTTAAAGGATATTTAATACATGTTGGACACATTACATTTCATTTTCATTGTAAGACCAAATGATACATGTTATTTTTGTAAATGTGTTGAACCTGCACAAAATAGATCTAGCTAGAAAATACTACACACATTTGCAGAGAGAAATTGAGAAAGAAGAAGCAAGATAGAAAGAATGGAATAATTCTCATTAACTGTATTCCACACTCAAAGAGTGAATAATTTTACAATATATATAGAATAAATGAGTAACTAATGAGCCATAGTGGTGGTCTAGATTGATCTGGACACACACCAACAGTTACAATAGTAAATTGCCACCTAGTCTAGTCTCTCAGGCAGTTACGGGAGTGAACTGCCACCTAGTTGAGTTAACTAGTCAACTAGTCTTCAGTTAACTGACTGAACAAAGAGTAGTGAGTTGGTGATGATCCCAATATTGCATGGTGGAAAAACCAATGCAACATCTAAACTCAATTCAACTAGTCAAACTGAAGTGTCAACTGAAAGAGGATATTCTCCAGGTGGAATATTCTCCCCTAAAATATAGGAGACTGGATAATGACTAATTATGACTAATAAACAAGGAATAAACTTAGAAAAAATAAATCCTAGGTGTGTGTGAAGTAACTCCAACACCCCCCCTGAACATCACTATGGTGAAAATAAAGAATGGGTCTCGGCTACGAGGCCATGTTAGGTACCCAAATACAAAAGATACACTGAAATAAACGAGGAAAGAGGGAAAACCTCATGGGAAACCCACCCCCTCAAATTACAATGCATGTAAAAAAAATAAAAATGAGAAGGAACAAAAAGCAGTTGCTAAGCAACTGTGTCCTTCACTCCAAGAAGACCTCACAACTGTGCAAGTTTGTGCTCGTTGAATATTTTGTTGAAGATGTAGTTGTTTGCACGGATCTGATGAAGTATATGAATCATTGATATTTCCACACATATCCACTTTATCTTCTTGTAATGAATAATATCTAAATAAAATTTGGATGAGATTTTGAAAACCGTGCGGCTATTTCCGGAAAAATGTTGAAATTTTGTTGATTTTAAAAAGATTATAACTTCACTTTCCGGACTCCATTTCAGACGATTTTTTTTTTAAATTAGATATTTTCTCGAAAGGAATTCAAATATCCAATTTTTTTCTACAAATTGCACTCAGAAAATATCAAAATGGAGTCTGATTTGCGCGACTCTCTGTTTGTCTCCTGAGATGCATGCATGGTGCATGAAAAAGTGTCTGCATGTGTCTCCTGAGATACATGCCATATATCTTCCCCATGAATTTCAGAAAAAAAAATCTGAAATGGGGTAGACATCATCTTCAATTAATGGAATACAATTTTTTGTAGATACTTGTGTAGAAGGTTCTTCAAACTGAGATGATTTATCTTCCAGTGGATTTTCTACATTCTCTATCTTGTCAACATTTTGCATGCATTCTTCCTTATTCCCAAATAAAACCTTCAATCTGCTCCATAAATCATTTGGAGTTAATTCTTGTGAGTCATCATATACTTGATGGAGAATTTTGGAAGAAATAAAATAGAGGATACATCCTATGGCCATATCTTGTTTATTGAGAAAGTCGTTTTTCTCATCGGCAGAATCAGGCTCTACTTCCATTTCCATAGTTATTTGGTACAAGCCTCTGCATATGAGCATAAGAAGAACTTTTGGCTTCCATTCCAAATAGTTATGAGGCGTGAGAAGTATTTCTGGCGAATAATCCATCTTTTTGCATTCTTCAATCTTTTGTACTTGCAAATTTTTTTGGTGTAGCTTTTTCTTAGCAGTCTGTCAGCTCTGATTTGTAAATGTGTAGAACCTGCACAAAATAGATCTAGCTATAAAATACTACACACATTTGCAGAGAGAAATTGAGAAAGAAGAAGCAAGATAGAAAGAATGGAAGAATTCTCATTAACTGTATTCCACACTCAAAGAGTGAATAATTTTACAATATATATAAAATAAATGAAACTAATGAGCCATAGTGGTGGTCTAGATTGATCTGGACACACACCAAAAGTTACAAGAGTAAACTGCCACCTAGTCTAGTCTCTCAGGCAGTTACGGGAGTGAACTGCCACCTAGCTGAGTTAACTAGTCAACTAGTCTTCA